>PISX010029197.1:0-20358 GCA_004024625.1 Mellivora capensis | reverse complement strand
CCCTTCTGTGACCCTGCGGGACCTGGGGCCACGCTGACCCCGCGTGGGCTTCACCCCGGTTTAGCCTCTGGAGCGATGTCCCTCCGTGGAGCAGACTTTTAAAAGTCCCGATTTAGTGCTCCGTTGCTCCGCCGCTTGCCGGGAGCCGGCCCCTCCCCCGCGGTCTATCCTCCCGTCGCTTTCGATTCACTTCTCCGCCTTCTCCGCCGGTCCTACCTTTCAGAAAGTGGTCGATTTCCTGTTTCCAGAATTGCTGTTCTTCCTCTCTTCGATCTCCCGTTGGATTTGTAGGTGTTCGCAATGGTTTGATAAGCTCTCTAGCTGATCTCCTGCTACCTGATGTCGTCTCAGCTGCTACTTCTCCGCCATCTTGCTCCTTGTTTGTTTGTTTTAAGGAGTTAAGTTTAATGAGTGAATCTTGTAGGCAATATAATGTAATTTCACTATACTGGTATTTTGATGAATTTTCCTGGTAAGTGTGAATCAGACATGGCACACATATTTTGCTTCTTCAAAAACAAACAAAAACATTACATATCTACCCTTTAGGGGTTTTTTTTTTCATCTTTTTGCCCATCTGAAGCAGTTCTTTATAAGATAGATAAATCTGAATATAAGACAATGAGAAAGATTTTTTTTGAGTTTTTTTTTTTTTTTCAAAAATTTTACCTTTTAAGGGCATTTGGGTGGCTTAGTCAGTTAAGTGTCTGACTTTGGCTTAGGTCATGATCTTTGGGTCCTGGGACCAAGTCCCACATCAAGCCCTGCACATAGCAGAGAGCCTGCTTCTTTCTCTCTCTCCCTCTCCTCTCCTTCTGCCCGATCCCCACTTGTGCTCTCTTTGTCTCTTTCTCAAATAAATAAGTAAAATCTTTTTTTTTTTTGCCAAAGAGGAAAGAAGAAGAAAAAAAAAGATTTTACCTTTTAGAAGGATAAAGCAGTGGCCGGTTAAATGCACAGTTTATACAGAAAACTTTTACATACTACAAAAAAATATGATCAGTTATACACACTAGAAATAATATAATTAAGAAAACTATTCCCCTATTGCATTCTTTATTTTAGAGTCATCCTATTGTCTTTGGGGAAATTTTTTTCTGTATATTATTGTTGCTAATTTTAAGAGATGCTTGGTAAATATTTTTTAGTTCATAAATATTTTTGTGGAGATCATTCATATGGATTGTGGCTAATGTCCTAAAGAAAGAAAATATTAGGTCTATATCTGATATACCAAATAGTGGGATTGCTTCGATTGATTTAGTCAAGAACCAGTTGGTGGGGCACCTGGGTGGTTCAGTAGGTTAAGCCTCTGCCTTCGGCTCAGGTCATGGTCTCGGGGTCCTGGGATTGAGCCCCACATCGGGCTCTCTGCTCAGCGGGGAGACTGCTTCCTCCTCTCTGCCTGCCTCTCTGCCTACTTGTGATCTCTCATATATATCAAATAAATAAATAAAAACATGAAAAAATTTGGTAAGATGTTAAACACTTCATTTGGGATATATAAAAGTCAAAATCCAATTGCAATGTTTGAATCCCATGAAATTGTATTTCTAGTTCAACCTACCATCTATTAATAACCCTTGGACAAATCACTGCTCAACAAAGTTCAGTTGCCATGCCAGATGCTATGCTGAACCCTAAGGAAACAAAAATATTAACACAATTCTCCATCTCTGTTACAGGAATTTAAGGGCAGATTTGGGTGCAGTGGTCAAGTTTTTCTTACTCTCTTCCTCCCTTAGTCCAAAGCTCCCAAACTCTCATTTCTATTTCTACCAGGATCATGCAGATAAGCTTGATGACTTACAGAGACCTCATACCACATCATAGAGTGCAGCAGGGGCTCTGGCCTCAAGAAAACACATGATCCTTCTAAAGGAGCCCCAGTCATTCAAGTTCAAGGCATGGTTGCCTTGAGGGACTACATGCCCAGTATTAAAGCTTTGGAGTTTTTCAAGAAAAACTGAGATTGCATACATTTATTTTTATTTTTTAAATATTGGCAGTTAATTTTTAAATTACTAAAACAAAAATACTTCTGTAAATAAAAGTGTCCAGGAGCTCCTGATTTATTATTCTCATTGGCACTTTATCCAATGGACAAACATATTCGATGGAATTTGCTCCATTGTCTTGCTTTGGGGGATTGCATTAGTACTGTAATAAAACAATCAGGAAGACTCTTCCTGAATCTTTATCTTATTTTCTTGGTTCTGTGTATAACTCCCACTGTTTCATTACAAAGTGTTGGCTTATGCTTCCATTTAATTTATGAGCCTAGCCTCTCTAAATATGTAAACAACAAATGTTTGCAGGAGTTGCAGAAAATTTAGACTGTTTGCTCTACTGTTAGTACTTGAAATGTCTGAAGTTAATTACTTGTTCTATCTAATACTTAAGTACCTGGATTTTACAACTTTTAAGAGTGAGTTTTCAGACTGCACTTGAGATACACACAAACACACACATATACACATATATGTGTGTACGCATATATAGTAGTTTAAATTCTACATTTTATGGAGCTTAAATTAGACATTTCATTTTATTAACATTAACATTAAATTAGACATTTAATTTTCAAGATTTTTTTTATTGTCAATTTGATTATCCCTAGTTCAAGTTTTCAATTGTTGAATTCATTCTAGAATTATAAGGGTTTCTTGACTTTTTTGTTGTTGAATGAAGATATAAAAATATTATTAAATCATACCCTATGGGGCCAACCATGGAGTACATAAACAAATGAGCACAAAAAATAAAGTATCAAAAAAAGATTTTTCCAAAAATTACTGTATTTTAAATCATTTTGATTATATAGTGCTATTGCAGATTGGACAACAATTACCCATGTCATGCCCAAACCTATTTAATATCTATCATACAGAACTAGTTCCAGAAAAGTGGCAGAACCATATTCTTCATCCTTACAACAGACACTGATGTTGACCATAATTAGACCCATTGAACAGTGAGTGGTTGTGGTAGGACTCAAAAGAGATTTCCAGCTGCTTTCTTTAGTTTTCTTCTAGTGTATGTTGATCTGGAACTTAATTACAATTACACTTAGATTTTATTGTGTTTTCAGTGTGTTTGAAATTACTTTTTAAAATAAAGGAGTTTTAGCAGCATACTGAAAGACCAACTTAGGAAAAGTTCGAAGTTCTCTTTTGTGGAACAGAAGCTGTGCAAGCTGAAATCCTTCATTCTTAGCATGTATGGGTGCTCATTTAGTCATTGAGCAGATGTGCTCTGAGTCAGAGAACCTGCATTCAAATATAACTGACTAGCTCTGTTGTTCTGTGTATATAACTTAACCTCTCTAAGCCTCAGATTTAAAATGGAATAATAATGGCCTCTTCCTTGGAAAGCTGTGAGAATTAAATGAGATAATGTGGGTCAAGTTCCAAGCATTAAACCTGGCACATAGCAAATGTGAAATAAATATTATCCATACAACCAACCATTCATCCAGCCATCTCTTCCTCCTTCCCCTCCTCCTCGTCATCATTTGCAGGCTTCAAGAGGTAGAATAGGCATTTTTTAAAAAAATTTATTTATTTATTTGACAGAGAGAGATCACAGTAGACAGAGAAGCAGGCAGAGAGAGAGGGAAGCAGGCTCCCCGCTGAGCAGAGAGCCCGATGCGGGACTCGATCCCAGGACCCCGAGATCATGACCCGAGCCGAAGGCAGTGGCTCAACCCACTGAGCCACCCAGGCGCCCCCTAGAATAGGCATTTTTATGAAAAAGGTGATTCTTCAGGCATTACATTTCTTCTGATAACTTCAAGTTGCTTACATTAGTATTATTTATATTATATATATAATACATAATATATATAATAATATATAATATAAACACATACTTATATATTATTATAGTAGTATTTCATATATATATAATTTTTCATTCGATATTTTCAATGAAAAAATACCCATATACCTTAATTTAGCAAATACAATTAAATATTTCTAAAAGTGTAAGAATTGAGTTTTTCTTTTCAAGAATGTGTGTGTGTGTGTATATATATATATATATATATATATATATTTTTTTTTTTTTTTAAGGCTAAAAAAGGCTTTCTGTTATAAAGATCTTATTTTAAAAACATAGGGCACCTCAGTGGCTCTATCCATTAAGTGTCGACCCTGGGTCATGGGATAGAGCCCTGTGTCAGGATCTGGGCTCAGTGTGGAGTCTGCTTGTCCCTCTCCCTCTGGTCCTGCCCTGCCCCAAATAAATAAACAATTTTTTTTTTAGCACATGGGTGCTTTGAGAGATTTGGAATCATTAATTAATTAATCCTAAATAACACATATTTGTTGAGTACACCTGATACACAAGGTATGGTGCTTGCTGTAGAGCTAAAAAGGGAAGTCATGATATTTCTGTCTCCCAGAGAGCTCTTTTAAATGTTTTGAATTCCAGAACTGAATTGATTAATGGACATATTTAAGAAGAAAATATTAGCCAAGCCTTCTACCTCTGGACTCTGAATTTGACCTCAATTAAAATACAATGTTCCTTTGCGAACTTGTGAGTATACAGCAAAATTGTAGTTAAGTAACTTCATATAAGTTCAACAATCACTGAGAACCTACTAATGTTACATAAATGAGCCAAAGATAGCCTCTGTGTATTAGCCTCTTTGTTGTTTACTTCTTTACCGCAGGCTGAGACCTATTAGCTCAAAAGCCTGTTGGCACCAACTCAAATTTCTACACATCCAATTATTTAAAAAATAACTCAAACCAGCAGATTTTTGAGCCACTTAGGACCTGCCTGTTTTGCATACCTTACGAAAACTTTGCCCTACAGCTGTTACCCATTGATAAGACAGAACCTTGTAGTTCCAAGACTTCCAAGTTGCTACCAGCCTTTGGGGCTCTCTGACCCAAAGACTCCTTACTGCTCCTTGCTGTAAAACCGAGCATCATCACCTAGACATGTAAGCCCCCTCCTCAACTCCCTGTTCCCCCAGGAATCCTCTTGCATTCCTCCCCTTCTGAGTTTTCCCTCCAAAAGTTCTGACCCTGTGAGGGGGGCTTCCCTTCTTGTGCATCCCTGCTCAGGGACCACCCAGTAGAGCTTGCTGTGTGTTATTGCCTCTTATAGTTATATCTTTTTCCTTGATCAGCCTCAAATCCCTTGAACCTTCTGCCACTATGTGCCAAGTACTGTGCAAGGCACTGAGGATAAAAAGGTAACGAGACATAGTCCTTGATCATGAAAGAACTTATAGTCTGGCTGGGGAAACAGGTTTATGAATCATTTCAATGTACTGTGGTGCTTTTTTTTGTAGAGAGTTATGCAGAAGTAAAAATGTGGAGCACAGCTCAGTCTGGGGTATGGAAGGAAAAGGCTTTTGAAGCAGATGAAGTCTGAGTTGTACCTTAAATAATGAAAATATTATCCAATGAAATGGGGAAAGAAGAGGAGTTTTAGGCAAAAGGAATAACATAAACAAAAGTATAACCTTGAGAACAGCTCGATATATTATCATCATCTCCTTCATTAGCATCATTGCTAAACTACTGATGATTGAAAGACTGCATCAGCACTTTACAAAAACAGTATCATTTCATTCTCATAATAACCAATATAGGGTAAAAATATTATTTCGGTTTCAGATATGAGGAAACATACTTAGAAAGTTAATTAACTCGGCCAAGGTCACAATGATCTGCCGCCGTGAGTGGTAGAGACTACACAAACTTACAGCTGTGTCCACTCAAATACATGTTCACTGTTCCTGGGTCATAACTGTTCTCATATTCTGGTTAACTATTTTGTAATCATGGCATTCTTTGATCATCTCTCCAGAAAAATTGTTCACAGTGCATATACGTCTTATATTGTCAAGGAATTGCTATATCCCTGGTTAAAAGTTACTGCTTTACAATGAAGTGTGATGTACAAAATGGTGACAGATTATCTTGGAAGGACACATACGTCCTAGTGCTTTGCCCCAGGTGTAGCCGAGAAGATCACTTTCTCCTATAGGAGTATAAGGAAAACTATGTGGTTACCCATTGATAAGACAGAGCCTTGTCTTATCTGTGTTTGTCTCTGTGTGCTAAGATGTGAGATAAACTTGAAAAGGAAAAGAGAGGACACAGAAGACCTGTTAGGGGTTTGGCACAGGAGGTCCAAACGAAAGCATCATGGTCTTATTCCTAACAGTGTTGAAAATATGGAGATGGATTCATAAGAAAAAAGGTGGCATCACTTCGAAGGTGGCTCATAGAATGGGTTGAAGTGAGAAGGGAAGGAGTCTTGTTTCTGTGAAGATTTTCAGTTAGGGCCGTTAGATGGGATATGTGAGACTGGAATACAGGAAGCTGGCATTGGGGTAGGGAGATTACTCATTCGCTGTTTGGGAATGGCCTGGCTTGTGTGAGAAGAGCTGCAAAGTGAGTTAGCCTAGAGTCCAAAAAATCGGAAGTCCCAGCAGTTACAACTCAGTGACTGTTAATTACTTGGGGCTTCTTTCACTTTCAAAAGTATCTTTATAAGAAAATAATATATATTGTCTTATGACAAATGAATGAAACCTGGAGAAGCCTCACTTTTAAACCGGTAAATCATAAGAGGAAGAGACCATGAAAAAATTGGGGAAAAATTTTTTCAGAGAATTAGCAAGTGGAACTCCACATAGGTGATTCTTCATAGCCAAGGATAGTTGGTGCCAGGAAAAGTTTCCTTAGAGTGAACCTACTTAAGATGGAGAAGAGTGTGTCATAGAAATTCTGAAGAGAGGTTATTGGAATGTTACCTTGAAAACTGAAGGTAATAGTGTGAAAGTGTTTGTTTTCTTTTAAATATTTTATTTATTTATTTGAGAGAGAGAGAGAGAGGTCACAAGCAGGGGAAGGGGTAAAGGGAAAGGGAGAAAGAAAATCTAAAGCAGCCTGCCCACTGAGTGCAGAGCCTGACACAAGGCTCTGTCCCACAACCCTGACATTGTGACCAGAGATGAAACCAAGAGTCAGACACTTCACCAACTGAGCCACCCAGGGGCTCCCATTTTCTTTGATATTTTTAAAATATGTATTCTAAGGGGTGCTTGGGTGGCTCAGTGGGTTAAGCCTCTGCCTTTGGCTCAGGTCATGGTCTCAGGGTCCTGGGATTGAGCCCTGCATTGGGCTCTCTGCTCAGCAGGGGGCCTACTTTCCCCCTCCCCCTCTGCCTGCCTCTTTGCCTACTTGTGATCTCTCTCTCACAAATAAATAAATAAAATCTTTAAAAAATATACGTATTCTATATTTATATTTCATTTTATATGTAAATGTTTATTTTATATTTTATGTATTTTATTTTCTAAAATGTTGGTAAAGCTAAAAACCATTCCTTAGAACAGGCAGGATCTGATTTATAATTATTTTTTCCTAGAACATTCTTTGTGAGAAAATTTTTCTGATGATGTGAAAGAACATTCTTTTCTTCTGATTTTCACAGCAAATGAAATTGCGTATCATATTTTGAAAAATATTCAAGTTTTTCCCTTGAGTTTTCCCAAGGGCCTCTCTGGATCTTTTTATGCATAAATCATTTTCTTTTAAAATGATAACTGTGTCATCATCCTTGACAATGATTACCTGTGTAATCATTAACTGCTTACCAGTGTTAAAATCCTAATTATAAATCACTAGAGGTTTAAGAAATTTTTCAGTATCACTTTATTAACATCACGAAATCCTGCATTTGTTGTAAGGTTTGTATTTGCACCTTAAAATTTCTCTGTACTGTATTTAGTTTGGGTAGAAGATTCAGTGAAGACATAAACTAGCGTTAAGTGGGAGGAATATTTTAATGAAGATAAATTTTCTGTAATCAGATAGTAAGCATGTTGTCTTATTGCAATGTTCAGCTTATAGCCTCATAACTATGGGGATCATAACTATTGAATCCTCAGGTAAATATGGCCACTTGATTCTTTTAAAATTTACTTCAGTCAATTATGAGTTTAGGTAATGCTGAAAGGACTGTAACTCTTGACTTTTTATTTTGCTTTTGCTGGTGAGTATTATTCACTTGCTATGCTCTGAACTTATGTTCTTTGAATGGTTCCTCCAAAATCTGTATCTCTTCATATTAGTGCATTATATTTATGTCATTCATCACTACCATCAATTCCACAACTCAAAGGAATCTAATATTTGTAGCCTGGATTCAATGGATCGCATGGGTTAACGTATTTTTGGACTGTGTATCTTTTGGTAGGAAATATATTCCCATCTGATTCACAGATTTTCAGTGTCTAAATATTCTTGTTAATGTACAAGTTTTTCTTTCTTGCCCTTGCTAAAATACCAGTCACATGGACAGGAGGACATCCTGACCCTGAACAATTAACTGAGTGAGAGAACCCACTCAATATGCCCCTTGCTAGAAGAACAGAAAACATATAAAGGGTGTCTAGAAATATATTTGTGCTGTAAGCTTTTGATTTTGTGTCTGAGAACCAGCATGCATTCTAGGACCTAATTGTAAGGGCAGCGATGAGGATTATAATGAAGGGGAGAGATGGCTGTCATCTTTTAGAATCAAAATTGAAAACAAGCTTCCTATGGTTTTGAAAGAAGACTTTGCTTTGTGCTTCCTTATGCTTTTAAATACATGTGGTTGAATTTTTTTTCTTCTTCTCCAGTAACCAGCATGTGAGCTTTAAAATGTATGCTGTGGTTCGAAAGCCTACCCTCCGTGTAATGAATTTTCACTCTAGGGGTGCCTTCATCTCCTCCCCCTCTCTATTCTCCATTCACCCAAAGGTGGACTGTTTGAATCTCAGAAATATGGTTATCATATTCATAATAAATGAGTGCAAAATGAATTATAAAAAGTTATGGAGAAAGTGGAAGGGAATGTCATCATAGCATTTAAGGCAAAAATTTGCTTTCCTTGAAGGTTCACCATCTTTAGTCAGTTCCTTTTTCCTTGATTGAATTATTATTTATGACTACCAACTGCATGCAGGCAGAACATTTATCGTGGTCCATAAAATGTATCTTAAGGGCTTGGCAGTCTCATGAGAGAAAGAAGCATCAATTTAATACTCAAGTTACATAAATAAATATTTCCATTTCCTTTGGCTCAGATCATGGTCTGGGGTCCTGGGATTGAGCCTTGCATTGGTCTCTCTGCTCAGCAGAGAGCCTGTTTCCCCCTCTCTCTCTCTGCCTGCCTCTCTGCCTACTAGTGATCTCTCTCTTTGTCAAATAAATAAGTGAAATATTTTTTTAAAAATTAAAAAAAAATTAACCAGGTGAAAGTTAAGGACAGCCAGAATGAGCTCCTTGAAAACAATGTCTGTAGTTTAGGATCAGTTGATTACATGGGATCCAGAAACAGAAAAAAATAACTTCCAACCTCTAAGATATTTAAATATTTATATTTTAAAATGATTTCAATGTTTTCTCGATATGCATTTAGTAAGGATACGGTAGGCATGAGTTATTTAATTTACTGTTCATTTATGGCTGTGTTCTTCACTTTCAGGAATTTCTATTTTTCCATTTATGTAAAAAGACTGTAGAAAACTAAGTTCAGAGGTGTGTTGTTTCAGATTTATTAGAGTGATATTTTAGCTTCAGTCATAGATTGGTACCTTGGGTAGCTGCCCCCTGGCCTGCCACTTAATCAGTTCTGTTTAACCTAATATATACTTGCGAAATGTTTTCTGAATTGGTTTGAGACTTGTAGACATCCCTAGGCAGAAATAGTGTGATAACACTGCTAACAGTATTTTAGGAAGCACCTTTGTACTTCTCAAAGAAATTCTGGCCTTTCAAACCAAGAGATAAATACAAATGCTCTTGATTAGAAGGTTGGCAAATTATAGCCCATGGGCCAAATCCAGCCTGCCACATCTTTTTGTGTGTGTGCCCAGGAGCTAATAATGGTGTTTGCAATTTCAGATGTTTAAAAAAATTACAAGACAAATAATATTTTGTGACATGCAAAAGTTATGTAAAACTCAAAGTTATTCCATAAATGAGATTTTTATTAGAACACACCATGCCCATTTGTCACATCCCATCCTTGACTACTTTTCCACGACAGTGGCAGAGGTGAATAGCTTTGACAGAGGTTGCATGGTCCACAAACACCAAAGTGTTTATTGTTAGCATTCCACATGTAGTTATGGAGTATATCTGGAGATGCGCCAGGAAAGAAAACAGGCAACGTCCCTGCATTCATGGATTTTACTTTCTGTTGGGACAGATTTATAAACTCGTGAGTAGATGAGAGTACTTCAGGTGGTGCCAAGTGCTGGAAAGAAAATATCACAGAGTTAGGGTCAGAAAATGCCTAAGGACGGAGGTTGTCACATGTTAGTGAGGAAGGCCAGAGGGAGGTCCACTAAGGAGGACATATTTGATATGACCCCTGAATACGGAGAAGAGGTAGCCGTGAAAAGAGGAAGGACATTCCAGATAGAAAGTACAACCAAAGCAAAAGTCCTGAGCCTGGCAAGGACTTGATGATTTCTGCAGAGAGGAAAGAAGCTTGTGTGCCTGCAGTGTTGTGGATGAAAGGGACAAGGGACAAGACATGGAAGACAAAAAATGGGAGAATGCTCAAAGTCCCATCTGTGGAGACTCATCCCTAGAGATACTGATTCATTGTCTAATGTGTGGGCTCAAGATGCACATATTTTAAATCTTTTGGGGAGATTCTACTATGCTCCCAAGTTTTGCGAACCACAGATCTTGTCTTATAGACCACAAAAAGGAGTTTGCATCTTTGTCTAGGCACCGTGAGAAGCACTGGAGAATTCTTAGCAGCAAATAATAGGACCGTATTTAAATCGTATGAAGTTCCCTTTGGCTGTTGTGGGGCAGCTGGGCTATAGGGAACAAGAGTGGAGGCAGGATGCTGGAGGAGGCTGCTGCTGGAGTAGCCCATGAAGAGATGAGAGTTCCTTACACCGAGGTTACAGTGATGGTGGGGAGAAGGGGACAGTCAGGTCACATTACACTAAGCCAAAGGACTCGCTGATGGACTAGAAGTTGAGAGTAAGGGAAAGAGAGGAATCAGAGCAACTGAGTAGCTGGGCGGGTGTTGGTGCCATTTGCAAAGATTGGAAAAGTAAGGAGAGGAGCATGTTTGGAGCTGAGAGATGGGAATCAGCAGTTTTTCCTGGAGAAGTTAAGTTGTAGGTACTTATCAGATGGCATCATTCATTCATTCAACTACAATGCAGAAAATTATTAAGGACCTGGTCTATGCCAGCCACCATCCTGGGCCCTGGGAATTATGTCAGTTAAATACAAATAAAACACCCTGCCCTTGTGGGGTGTCCCAAGGTGCAGAGGTGTAGAGTCTGAATCCTGTCAGGGAGAAACCTGGCTGAAATGGATAGAGCTGCAGGTCCTCTGTTGATAGATTGCTTTGCATCTGTTTCTCGACATCAGACAATCTGAGCATTTTACAACACGGTGTGCGGCATTCAAACCGTAGACAACGCAGCTATAGGCTGTTTTCTGGAGAAACAGACCGACATGGACACAAACCTCCCGGGGCTGCTGCTCTCTTTCTGCATGCAGGGGTGGAGCCGAGCTGGACACAAATGGACCTGGAGTTAGGTGAGACAAAGTGCAAGTTGGTTTTCATCCTTGGTTCTTGTAACAGGAACTGAGGGACATTTTTATTTTTTTTTCCATTGGTTTAAGTGCTGAGCTGACAGAGAAAAAGATCTTGCTGCCTCAACACCAGTATGAAAGAGCCAAGTACAGAGCAGTAAATGAATTTAAAGGCATCTAACGAGTTTTATCTATTACTGCTGAGACATCAGACTTCAAGCCAGCCAGAGCAGTGGGGCCTGTAAGAACCCACCAGTTCCGAGCGTGGATAATAATGGATATAATAATACTTTGCATTTATATAGCACTTATACACTTGGATCTTCACAATAATCCAGAAAGGTAGGCCAAGCAGGCATTATTATCTGCATTTTACAAAAATAGCTCCCAGAGGCAGGAAGCATAAGGGGAAGGGTGAATGGATGTAAATGTAAAAAAAAAAAGCCAATGAGGCTTGAAAAATGAGATAGAAAACGAGTGTATTTAGAGAAAGAAGTTGCATGAACTTTCTATGGTTTGTCTTTAGTTAATTTCTACTTTTATTTATTTTCTAATTAATCACATCACATTTATTTTTTAACTCATGGTGACATTGTGTTTGCTTTTAAAGGTGTCTTATACTTGTATACCTAGAAGGGCTAGGCAAGCATCCTGAATGAATGATAGGGTGCAGCTTAGGTTCTGCTTAACTGCCAAGCCCACACCCACAATAAAGTGCAATCATTACTTCGTCCACTGGGGTGCTTGGCAGGAATGCAGGCCCAGGGTAGACAGACGTTAGGATTATTTTATTTATTTATTTTTAAAGATTTTATTTATTTGATAGAGAGATCACAAGTAGGCAGAGAAGCAGGCAGAGAGAGAGGGGGAAACAGGCTCCTCACTGATCAGAGAGCCTGATGTGGGGCTCGATCCCAGGACCCTGAGATCATGACCTGAGCCGAAGGCAGAGGCTTAACCCACTGAGCCACCCAGGGGCCCCAGACATTAGGATTCTTAAAGAGAACTTGAAAAACAGATCCATCCTGTGCTATGGAATGTCTCATCTTTGGTATCTGTAACTACTTTGTAAAAATTATTTTAGCATCCAAAGGCCAAAGAAAATGTCCTTGGGGGTAGGTGTGGCCCACAGGCTGTCATTTCTTTCTTTTCCTTTTTTTTTTTTAAGATTTTATTTATTTATTTATTAGAGAGAGAGAGAGAGAGCGCGTGCACACATGTGAGAGAGAGCACACAAGTAAGCAGCGGAAGGGGCAGAGGGAGAGGAAGAGAATCTCAAGCACATTCAGCACTGAGAGCAGAGCCCTGTGCGGGACTTGATCTCACCACCTTGAGATCATGACCTAAGCCAAAAACAAAGAGTCAGAAACTTAACCGACTGAGCCACTCAGGCACCCCAGTGCATGCTGCCATTTCTTAACCATTGGTCTGTGCACTCATAAATGTCTATGAATCATACCCAGACAGAAGTCCTTATACTCTATTCCCAGAAAGAATCTGTAAGTCTTCCCAGAAGACTTAATATCACTATCAGTAGTGACTTCAAATTGAAATTGGGTCTCTGGAAGGATCTTTCTTTAACATTTCAAAGACTGTGAATAAACTTATCAAAGTTCTTTACATGACCTTCTATTAAATATAACTCATGATCTTTAACATTAAAAACCAGATGAACCAATATCTGTAGAAGATACAGGCTGTTTAAATAAATACATACTGATGGCAGCAGAGTGGCATTGTAATCCACATGTCAGTAGGCTTTCCTTTAAGTCCATGGGATTATAACTTCAAGTAGTCAAGCAATTCAAAATAGTGAATGGGATGTTACAAATATTTCTCCTAAAAAGGGGGCATTTGATCTGATGTGACTTAGCAGCAGAGGTAAAGCTAACATACAGTGTAGCAAGTTTACAGTGTTCTCCCTGTGTGGGAATTCGGCAGAGGGCCAGAAGTATGGATTTTGAGTTATCAATAACCCAGAAATACATATATTTGCAAGTGAAGCATCAGTTGACCAGGTGATTCCTCCTGGGCCAGGATAGCTCTTAGACATAGAAGTGAAATCTTAGCACAGCAACTTCATTTCATAAACAGGAGACTAAGGCAGGATGTGGATATGAATTTCTCAAATTGACAGGACTAATGAAATGAATGCCTCACACAGGGTTTTTGTTATTCAGTCTCAGCCCCTTGCCAAACATAAAAATAAACTCTGAGCCCAAAGTATACACATACATATTGGTAGACACACAGATACACAATACCTTAGGTAAATTAAATAAAAATTGTAATAGCTATATGAGAGTTATTCCTCTCTTATTTCCTTTCTTTGATCCATCCTTCCTTCCTTCTTTCCTTCCTTTCTTTTCTCTCCTCTTTTCTGAGGTACTCTGAGTTGGAAAATAAGAGACTAGTGATGTCACTGTGGCTGCTGGCAGACGAACACTGGCTAAACCTAGCAATAGAGGAGGACACAGTTGGACGTTGAGATAATTTGAAGGAGTCTAAAACATTTCTTGGATGAGATGCATTTTTCAGTTACCAAAGAAATACTTCCTGAAGGATGATAAGCCAATAAAGGTAAAAAGGAAAAAAAAAAAAAAATGAGATACCTCATCACTCAGAGAAAACTACTATGGTTTCAGTGTGTGATCGTTGTGAAAATTTATGTATGTAAAATTTTCCAGGGCACCTGGGTGGCTCAGTCAGTTAAGGGGCCAACCTTTGATTTTTGTTCAGGTCATGATCTCAGGATCCTGGGATCAAGCCCCACGTTGGACTCCCTGCTCAGGGGAGAGTCTGCTTGAGATTCTCTGTCGCCCTCTTCCTCTTCCTCTTCTCCTCCCCCAGTACTCTCATGCACTCTCTTTCTCTCTCAAATAAATAAATCTTTAAAAAAAATTTCCCATGAGTTTTTTTCCCATGAAAATTTATGTATTTTAAAATTGCTCTCATGCAATGGTTATTCTTAGTCTCGAGGATTTCCACACTGAGTTATGACCAATTACTGGGTCAGAAAATTTATGTAGTAGGTAATAACCAGCATTAAAATAATTAATTTAAATAGAATATAAAGAAACAGAATAAATAGTGTAGAGTCAGGGTGATCATTGTGTGTATATGTGTGGGAGGGGTGTATGTGGAAACGTATCTGGGATCATAACGTAAAATTATTTTCTTATTGTTGGTTAAAATACTTGAAAACCATAGCTGTAGCCAGCTTTCCCACTTATTAATTGATTACAAAATCTCTTCCTTTTTGACAAATATTGTCACACATAATCATATTAAATTCTACCTAGATGTCTTATTAGCCAATCCCCTATTGTTGGATAATACATTTATTTTCACCTTCTGTGATTATACACAAGACTGCCATGAACATCTTTGCATAGGCTTCCAGGCATTTCATGGAACTGATGTAGCACACATCATTTCCATAAACTATGACTGTTAAAAAGTTTTCTATAGGCAGTGTGGTATTACTAAAAGAGCATGTGTCTTTGATTATTGCTCGCTGCTTTGTGAGGAGGTGGGATCCTTTGCCTTGGAGGGGGTCACCCAAGTTTCAGTATTTATTCCCACTCCATTCTCATCTTGGGATCCAAGTGGAGGTTTTCTCTGGACTGATGTTTATTGGTATAAATATTTAGCAGCAAAACAGTAGGGTTTTAGGATTCCTCCAACTCAGACAGCTGATACTTTGACATCATTTTGTCCTCTGATCTTAATCATTAATGCAAGCTGATTCAGGAATAAAGCAGTACCTTTACATTGCTTATTACTGTATTTACGTAGGATAAATACTGTTATGGCTTCTTATACGCAGTCCTGCTTATATCTCTGAAATCTGTAGACTTTGATTTTGAAAGGAAAAATAATCATGAATGAAAGGCAATGGGTTTACTTGATATTTTCTCTTCCCTTAGTCATATGTGAATTCAGTCTCATGGACCATTCCACTTTGAAGATGACCCTTTTTTTCCCCTTCATTTGGCATGCAGTTTTCTTTGGCCCATATCAGAGAACTAATCTAACTTCCAAGGATTAGTTCACAAAGTGGATGACCACAGCTCCTCCTAAATTCTGACTCTTGTAATCAAACAGCTTGCAACAGATTGGTTGCAACCTATCTTTTCTTGAACCAGGATGTGAGACTAAAGTCTATGGAGAGGGTTATGGGATTCCTAAACCTTGCTGGCATATTAATTTCATGTTTTATGACTCATATAGTAAAGAACAATTTATAAATGTTTGCTGGAAGCAATCTTAGAATTGTTTTATCTGAACACACACACACCTCATTATGTTAAAATTACATAGTGTAACAAGTCTCTATATGTATACTGCACATAAGACAAGCTTCCTGAAATTTATTTGATATAATGAATAAAGTAAATGTATCAGATGATCAGGAAGTTGTCTCTAGAGTCTGCATATGAAAATTATTCCTTTGAATTAAAATCTTTATATATTTTCTGTGATTTGATAAGAGAAGGGCTGAAAATTGCCTATCATAATAATTATTTCCAGTTGATAGGCTACCAGAGTTTTCTGCAAGCTGCAAAGAACATGCCAGCATGTGGTCACTATCTTTAAAGGGCTTTCATGTTTTCCATCCTCACTCAGGAGCATGAAGACTTGTCAAATGAACTCTGTAGAGCAAGGGGGTGAAACTAACATTCTTGTGTGTAAATAAAATAGACTCAAAGGCGTAGTGGTTTAGATGTCTGTGCCACTCTCCTCTGTTAAGGTCATGGCTAGCTATCATGTCAAACGCAGCAAATTTTCACCAGCTATCATAAACAGGCAAGGGACTGAAAATTTAATAAGTACAATCTCATTTCAGGAATCAAAAATAATTCAGGGTGGAGAGACCTCTAGTGGGCATTTCCGTTCATATCTGATAATGGATCAGAAAAAGAAAGAGAAAAGTTGCTTTAAAAATCACATTCTGTATTTCTGCAATAATACCCTCTTTTTGAAATAAACAGGATAGGGTGTAGAATATAGACAAAATGATCACTCTTCAATGAAAAAAAAAATTGAAGTTTTAATCTTAATGTATATACTCAAAAACCAACTGCATTTTTTTCCTTTTAAAATACCACAGAACCAAAATATAAATGTCAGTAAAAAAAATTTGACAAGCAGGGGTGCGTGGGTGGCTCAGTGGGTTAAAGCCTCTGCCTTCGGCTCAGGTCATGATCCCAGGGGCCTGGGATCGATCCCCACGTTGGGCTCTCTGCTCAGCAGGGAGCCTGCTTCCTCCTCTCTCTCTGCCTGCCTCTCTGCCTACTTCTGATCTCTGTCAAATGAGTAAATAAAATCTTTAAAAAGAAAAAAAAATTGACAAGCAGATATTTTGCCCACCTTATTTTTCTTTCACTAAAATCCTACTTAAAATTAATGAAAATATAATCCATACATAAAACTCTTATCTATTCTTGTCCTCAATTAAAGTTTAACTGAATTGCATCATGGAAAATTTTTAAAAATGACAAGCAGACTATCAATCAAAGCTCCCTTCCATCACGCCCTTCACACAAGGTTCCCCAAAATACTATTTGGCATAATAAAATTAGTAGCCTGAGTAATTATGAAAAGCTAGGTCAAATAAATAAGTCTTTGCCCTGCCTTAGAAAACTGAAAGTGTCAGAAAAAGCAACAAATCACAAGAGGCTGGGAGTGCCAGGGGCTAAGACGTCCTTCTTCAAAGAATTTGGAGTTTTACAAGCAGTGCTAGAAAACTTTATCAGAGAAAAATGAAACCTAGCAAATTTTTTAAATCTGTAGGCATATTACAAAATCTAATGTACCTTTTTCCTAACAGTCTATTAAAATGCACATTTCAAATTATTTCACAGTGTAGCACAAACTCTGTCATTTAGTACTTAATGGCTTGGTACTTACCTCTGATGGTTAATCTTTTTTTCCCCTCCCAACTTCAAGGTCCTTGAAAACAAAGAAGCCATCCTCTTACCTTTTTTACACTTCCTTACTAACATATTTTTCTCCCACCTCTATATTATACAATTTCCATGCCTGCTTATCTGCACCCCTCTCCGAATGACTTCTTGAAAAGACGATATAAGGAGTCCAGAGTGCATGGCTGAGATACTGGGAAAAAGATCCAGCCCCTGCCTCAGACACGGGCTTTTATTATTACGGCTGGTGTTGATAGTATTCCCCCCATTCCTGGCCTTCCTCCAGTGTTCCCATTTCAGGCAATTTTGTTTATATATAGGAACTAACTTCTACAGCCAATGATTAGAATAAGGTTCTTTACCTAGGTAAGAGAACTTGAATTAAAAAAAAAAAATCCCTATTTTTACAGAAAGTTAACATTTCCTTTCATTAAGAAGGTAGACAAAAAAGAAAAGACAAACAAAAACCCATGCATAGTAATATTAGCAGCATCTATGATGTCTTCAACAGAAATCATAAATATTTTCATATCATATTACAATAGTGTCAGATAAGTCAAATATTATCTGAGTTCTATGTAATTATAGTTTTTAGACCTGCCACTAGATCTTGGCCTTAAAAAAGAAGCTCACATATTGTCTTACAAATATATTTCTTTTAATATATTGGCAATTATTCCAATATAACTGATTTCCTTTTCACTCCCATGGATTATGTCTTTTGCATTTGCACATATTCTGAGAAGAGGTGCTGAGGCTCCATCGGAAAATATTCAGTGAGGGTTTAAAACCTGATTTGTGGGACGCCTGGGTGGCTCAGTTGGTTGAGCGGCTGCCTTCAGCTCAGGTCGTGATCCCAGCGTCCTGGGATCGAGTCCCACATCGGGCTCCTTGCTCGGCGGGGAGCCTGCTTCTCCCTCTGCCTCTGCCTGCCTCTCTGTCTGCCTGTGCTCACTCTCTCTGACAAATAAATAAATAAAATCTTTAAAAAACAAAAACAAAAACAAAAAAACACCTGATTTGTTTCCTCTTATTTATATTTTCCCTATTTTTTTCTACCCCCTCCATAAGTGTGATAAAGTCATTGATATATTAAGGACCCATGCATGTTTTAAAAGTTAGATAGGATAGAAGGCATTGAGCAGACCATTAACTCCTCTGGAGGTGGTCGCAGGTAAGAGGTACATGGAGTGTTGGCACAGGTGGAAGCTGCTTTGAAAAGTGGCAGGAAAAAAGTGAATTCCTGGAGGCAAACTGAAAAGGAGAAGGGCTAAGTGCTGTGGACAGACTGAGACCAGCCTCATGGCCTACAGGGCTGGAGCCTGCCCTCATAGCTGAGTGGCCTTACGCTGAATGGTTGTTGAAACTTCCACACCTACTTCAAAGGCTGTGTGAGGAAAAACTGAAATAGCAGATGGCGGAAACAACTCTAACTAAAAGGAATCCGAGTTTGAATCCTAATTCAGCTCCTGTCCAGCTGGGTGGCCTCCTGCAAGGACTTCTTCTCTATGCTTCTGGTTCCCCTTCTTGACTGCAGAGCACACAATTGATCGTCTACAACTTTCCTTCCAACTCTATAAATTTGTGATGAATTCTCTGACATGACTTGAAACTGTGAATTGTTATCAAGGTTGGTTTACCAGAATTAGCAAAACCTAAGCCATTCCAGAACAATGCTACTGAACAACCTTTTAAGAAAGTGTGTTTTCATTTTTTGGTGTTTTTTTTTTTCTTTTTCTTGAGGTATTCTGAGGTATCTGTAAAGGAAAAGTGTTCAGATACTAAATGCATAGGTTGATGAATTGAAACGGAAGTACATCCCTTGGTAGCCAGATCCATGATATAGAAAATATACAGCAATCAGAGGATCCCCGCACTGTCTCCAAATGTATAATCTCTAAGAGGCAGGAACTCTCTGTCCTCTGTCACCATAGCTTCCATTTGCCTGTGGTGTGCTTCATAGAAATGAAATCAGACAGAACCGATCTTTCGTGTCTAGCTTCTTACAGTTAATATTCTGTTTGTGAGAGTCATTCACATAAATATGGATGGGAATGGTTTCTTCTATTTCATTGCTCTGTAGTAATTAGTCATATGAAAACACCACAATTCATGCACCCATTCTATTGTTGATGACTATTTGTTTCCTTTGCCATTGGGGACTATTATAAAAAAGCTTCGGTGAACATTCTTGTACGTGTCTTTTGTTGGACATATGCACACATTTTTGTGGGGTTTGTACTGTGAGCATATTTCACTTTAGTTGATCCTGCCAAACAATTTTCCAAAGTTGTTCCTGTTTATCCTGCCATGGGCAATGAGGGTTCCCATTTTTGCATATCCTCTCTAACACTCAGTGCTATTAGTCCTTTTGTTTTGATCCATGCCAATGGGTGTATAGCAGAATCTCACTGTTCTCAATTTACCTGTCTCATAAATATTGATATTTTACTCCAAAAGAGAAAGATATTTGGAAAAAATAAGAACAGCCGCACTTCCTTTGGATACATTTGCTTTGTCTTCTTGTTTTTTTTTTTTTTTTTAAGAGTTATTTATTTATTTGAGAGAGAGAGAGCATGCAGTGTGGAGGGACACAGAGAGAGAGAGAGAGAGTCTTAAGCAGACTCCATGTGGAGCTTGGAGCCCAACATGGGGCTGGGTCTCACAACCCTGAGATCAAGACCTGAGCTGAAAACCAAAAGTGAGAGGCTCAACCCATTGCACCACCCAGGCACCCCTGTCTTCTTCTTTTAAATGTATTAACAAATTAGGGGCACCTGAGTGGTGCAGTGGGTTAAGCATCTGACTTCTTGATTTAGGCTCAGGTCATGATCTCAAGG
>PISX010029196.1:0-20442 GCA_004024625.1 Mellivora capensis | reverse complement strand
GTTGTTTCCTGTCTTGCTGATTTTGGCCATTCTAACTGGTGTGAGGTGGTATCTCAATGTGGTTTTAATTTGAATCTCCCTGATGGCTAGTGATGATGAACATTTTTTCATGAGTCTGATAGCCATTTGTATGTCTTCATTGGAGAAGTATCTGTTCATGTCTTCTACCCATTTTTTAATATGATTATCTGTTTTGTATGTGTTGAGTTTGAGAAGTTCTTTATAGATCCTGGATATCAACCTTTTGTCTGTACTGTCATTTGCAAATATTTTCTCCCATTCCATGGGTTGCCTCTTTGTTTTGTTGACTGTTTTCTTTGCTGTGCATAAGCTTTTGATCTTGATGAAATCCCAAAAGTTCATTTTTGCTTTTGTTTCCTTTGCCTTTGGAGACATATCTTGAAAGAAGTTGCTGTGGCTGATATCAAAGAGCTTACTGCCTATGTTCTCCTCTAGGATTCTGATGGATTCCTGTCTCACATTGAGGTCTTTTATCCATTTTCGAGTTCATCTTTGTGTATGGTGTAAGAGAGTGGTCGGGTTTCATTCTTCTACATATAGCTGTCCAATTTTTCCAGCACCATTTATTGAAGAGACTGTCTTTTTTCCATTGTATATTTTTCCTGTTTTGTCGAAGATTATTTGACCATAGAGGTAATGGTTCATATCTGGGCTCTCTACTCTGTTCCATCCACTGGTCTATGTGTCCGCTTTGATGACAGTACCATGCTGTCTTGGTGATCACAGCTTTGTAGTAAAGCCTGAAATCAGGTAACGTGATTCCCCCAGTTTTATTTTTGTTTTTTAACATTTCCTTAGCAATTCGGTGTCTCTTCTGAATCCATAGAAATTTTAGGATTATTTGCTCCAGCTCTTTGAAAAATACCTGTGGAATTTTGATCGGAATGGCGTTAAAAGTATAGATTGCTCTAGGCAGTAGAGACATATTAACAATGTTTATTCATCCGACCCAAGAGCATGGAATGGTCCTCCATCTTTCTGTGTCTTCTTCAGTTTCTTTCATGAGTTATCTGTAGTTCCTCGAGTACAGATCCTTTATCTCTTTGGTTAGGTTTATTCCGGGTAACTTATGGTTCTTTGTGCTATAGTAAATGTAATCAATTCTCTAATTTCCGTTTCTGTATTTTCATTGTTAGTGCATAAGAAAGCCACTGATTTCTGTACATTGACTTTGTATCCTGCCACGTTTCTGAATTGCTGTATGAGTTCTAGTAGTTTGGGGGTGGAGTCTTTTGGGTTTTCCATATAGAGTATCATGTCATCTGTGAAGAGGGAGAGTTTGACTTCTTCATTGCCAATTTGGATACCTTTTATTTCACTTTGTTGTCTGGCTGCTGTTGCTAGGACTTCTAATACTATGTGGAACAAGAGTGTTGAGAGTGGGCATCCTTGTTGTGTTCCTGATCTCAACAGGAATGTTGTGAGCTTCTTCCCTTTGAGGATGATGTTTTCTGTGAGTCTTTCATAGATAGATTTTATGAAGTTCAGGAATGTTCCCTCTATCCCTATACTTTGAACTGTTTTAATCAGGAACGGATGCTGGATTTTGTCCAGTGCTTTTTCTGCATCAATTGAGAGGACCATGTGGTTCTTCTCTCTTCTCTTATTGGTTTGTTCTATCACATTGATTGATTTGCGAATGTTGAGCCATCCTTGGAAGCCAGGGATGAATCCCACCTGGTCATGGTGGATGATCTTTTTAATGTGCTGTTGGATCCTGTTTGCTAGGATCTTGTTGAGAATCTTAGCATCCATATTCATCAGTGATATTGGTCTGATATTCTCCTTTTTGGTGTGGTATTTGCCTGGTTTGGAGATCAAGGTAATGCTGGCTTCATAAAAAGAGTCAGGAAGCTTTCGTTCTGCTTCAATTTTTTGAAACAGTTTCAGGAGAATAGGTGTTATTTCTTCTTTAAAAGTTTGGTAGAATTCCCCAGGGAATCCGTCAGGTCCTGGGCTCTTGTTTATGGGGAAGTTTTTGATCAATGCTTCAATCTCATTACTAGTTATTGGTTTATTCAGGTACAACCTGAATAATTATATAATAACAATTTCTTCCCGGGTTAATTTTGGGAGTTCATAGTTTTCCAGGAATGCATCCATTTCATCTAGGTTGTTTATCTTATTCGCATATAACTGTTGATAATAACTTCTGATGATTGTTTCTACTTCCTTGGTGTTAGTTGTGATCTCTCCCTTTTCACTGATAATTTTATTAATTTGAGATTTCTCTCTTTTCTTTTGGATTGGTGTGGCCAATGGTTTATCGACCTTATTGATTCTTTCAAAAAAAACAGCTTCTAGTTTCATTGATATGTTCTACTGTATCTCTAGTTTCTACCTCATTCATCTCTCCTCTAATCCTGATTATTTCCCTTCTTATGTGTGGAGTTGGTTTGATTTGTTGGTGATTCTCCAGTTTTTTTAAGGTATAGAGACAGCTGGTGTATTCTGATTTTTTCTATTTTTTTGAGGGAGGCTTGGATGGCTATATATTTCCCCCTTAGGACCGCCTTTGCTGTATCCTATAGGTTTTGGAATGAATTGTCTTCATTCTCATTGGTTTCCATGAATTCTTTAAGTTCTTCTTTGATCTCCTGGTTTATCCAAGCATTCTTATGCAAGGTGGTCTTTCCTTTGCAGGTGTTTGAGTTCCTTCCAAACTTTTCCTTGTGATTGAGCTCCAGTTTCAAAGCATTGTGATCTGAGAATATGCTGGGAATAATCTCAGTATTTTGGTACCAGTTGAGTCCTGATTTGTGACCCAGTATGTGGTCTATTCTGGAAAAGGTTATATGTTCACTTGAGAAGAATGTGTATTCTGTTGTTTTAGGGAGGAATGTTCTGTATATATCTCTAAGGTCCATCTGGTCCAATGTTTCATTCCATGCTTTTATTTCTTTATTGATTTTCTGCTTGGATGATCTATTACTGAGAGAGGCGTGTTGAGATCTCCTACTATAAATGTATTCATATCGATATGACTCTTTATCTTGATTAATAGTTTTCTTAGGTAATTGGCTGCTCCCATATTGGGAGCATAAATATTTACAATTGTTAGATCTTCTTGGTGGATCGTCCCTTTAGGAATGATGTAGTGTCCTTCTGTATCTCTGACTACAGTCTTTAGTTTAAAATCTAATATATCTGATATGAGAATCACTACCCCGGCCTTCTTTTGAGGCCCATTGGCATGAAAGATGCTTCTCCATCCCTTCACTTCCAGTCTGGGTGTATCCTTAGGTTCAAAATGGGTCTCTTGTCGACAACATATGGATGGGTCCTGTCATTTTATCCAGTCTCCAACCCTGTGTCATTTTATGGGCTCATTTAGGCCATTCACATTGAGAGTGATTATTGATAGATACGTTTTTATTGACATCATGTTACCTTTGAAGTCTTTCTTTCAGTAAATTGTCTCTATATTTCTGTTCTATGATATTCTTGGGATTTTTCCTCTTTTATAGAACCCCCTTTAATATTTCCTGCAGTGTCGGCTGGGTGGTCGCATACTCTTTTAAGCCTGGCCACTCTTGGAAAGTCTTTATCTCTCCATCCATTTTAAAATGTCAGTCTTGCTGGATAAAGTATTCTTGGCTGCATGTTCCTCTCATTTTGTGCCCTGAATGTATCTTACCAGCCCTTTCTGGCTTGCCAGGTTTCTGTGGACAGATCTGATGGACAGATCTGTGGACAGATCTTATGCTTATGGGCTTTCCTCTGTATGTAAGGAGCTTCTTTGTCCTAGCTGCCTTCAAGAGGGCATGCCTACCATTTTAATTCTTCATTCTTGCTATTAGGTGTATCGAGGTCTTTTGAGAATCTATAATCTTGGGGGGAAACTGTTCTGCCTCTAGTACATGAACGCTAGCTCCATTCAAGATATTGGGAAAATTTTCTTGGATAACGTGGTCCACTATATCTTCTAGACTTCTTTCTTTCTCCTCCCCTTCAGGGATTCCAATAATTATGACATTGGAGCATTTCATGGCATCATTTATTTCCCTGAGTCTGTTTTCGTGGCTTCTAAGCTGTTTGTTCCAGGCTTTCTCCTGATCCTTTCTATCTGTTTGTCATCCAGATCACTAATTCTATCTTCTGTCTCAGTTACCCTAGCTTTTAGAGAATTTAGATTAGTTTGAAACTCATTGAGAGCATTGTGAACATCATCCCTGGTGGCTTTCAGTTCTGCCCTAACATTGTGAACATCATTCCTGGTGGCTTTCAGTTCTGACCTAATCAATTCCGTTTGGTTATCCATGTCTTTTTCCAACCTAGCTATTTCCTGGATAATTGTTAGCCTGAATTCCCTTTCTGACATATTGCCTATGTTGGTAGCTATTAGCTCTGTTGCAGAAGGTCCATCCTCTGAATTTTTCTTCTGTTGGGCATTCCTCCTCCTAGTCATTTTGGTGAGAGATGGCTGCACAGATGTTCCTGGATGTATCAACTGTGGTGCAGTCAAGGTGCACCCTGGAATGCTTCTGAGAAATCAGGAGTCCCCACCCAAATGAAAGAAAAAGAGAGAGAGAAAGAGAGACATGGAAAAAAAAAAAGGAAGATAAAAGAGGAGGCTAAGCCCAAATGGGCCCCAAGTTAAGATTTATGAAGTATACAAACAAAAACAGACAGACAAAAAGGCTGATAAAATATATAACAAGAGAAAAAATATATATATAAAAGCAAAAAAAAAAAAAAAAAAAAAAAAAAAAAAAAAAAAAAAAAAAAAAAAAAAAAAAAAAAAAAAAAAAAAAAAAAAAAAAAAAGGAACCTCGTGAAAAAGAACCCCAAGTTTAAGATTTATATATTATCAGGACAAACACAAATTCACAGAAACATTGGCGGGAGAAAAAGATGAGAGAATGGTTTTAAATTCTCAGTGTGGGCGAGGAAGTTTATTTTGATTCTTCCTGGATGTATTGATATCTTTGTTAAAGGACTCAACTTTCCTAAGATAAAGGGGGATTAAAAATTGGTTTACCTATAGGGGTAACATTGATTGGGGAAAGGGGATTACCTTGAAGTTTTACTCTATATGAATACTAGAAAATAAAAATACAAAAAAGGAATAAACTAAACTAAACTAAGCTAAAATTTAAAAGAAATTACAAAATAGAAAAGCAAAAGAAAAACACTGGTATATGTACAAAAAGTTCAGGTTAAAAGGTTATTATGAAATTTGATGTACTAGACATCTTACTGTGATGGTAAATAGGTTAAAAAAATGTCTATATATTTAAAAAGAATGAACCAGGATAGTGGGAATGAATTAGGAATAAAAGTTGTATCTATGAGGAAACCTGTTTTTCAGGCTCTTGTTCTCTGGAGGATTTTATGTTTGTTCATTTGTTTTCTCTCCCCTTTGCAGCTCTTGATGGTTTTTGGAGGTTTAGAGGAAAGCAGACTGCACTCAGACCTCCCTCTCAGAATGAAACCTCAGTCTGTTCCCCTCTGGGTGCTGCAGAGCACATACGTTCCCCTTTGGCCGCTGGCAGAGCAAGTGCCGAGTCACGGTCCCTGGGGACACAGGAACTCCTGCTTGTAATCAAAACTACGACAGTAGCAGTTGTCTGGTCAGCTCCGGACCACCAGAGAGTTTCCAAGCAGTGATCGCACACTGAGATTTTCCCACTGTCCCAGGTTGTGAGTGCCTGGTCGTCCTGGGTCTGAGAGTACAGAGAGTGCCGGGCTGGTGCCTGCGGGCACTTTTCTCAGGGGAGAGTGTGGAGCGCGCGCGTCTCAGGCTCTGATAGCATGGCATGGTACTCACATGGAAGAGTGCAAAAAGGCTGTTTTTCTGCCAGCTGGTGACGCTCCCAGCCCCTCACAGGACCCCAGGCGTTCTCAGGCATGCTGGCAGCTCTGGGAACAAGACCTGGTTTCGCTGCCGCACTCTCTCTGGCTCAGCTGCAGGTTAGCTGTCCTGATTCCAGGGACTTAGCCCATGTTCCTAACCTCCCTGATTTCCTCAATTTCCCCCAGCGATCCTTTGCTCTTTTTGAGTGCTTTCAACCAGACTCCAAGTAAATGCTGGTCTCCAGACGCAGGGCACTCTCGTATTGGGGTATCACTTTCCAATGGGTTGCCTCTGGTGGCTCCCTATACTTTTTGTTTATGTTCTGATACCAGTCCAATGTTCCCACTGTGCTTTACCTGCTCACTGGTGTCTTCTGCCCCCGTAGAGATCCAGACATGTATAATTCTGATCTCAGGCTGATTTCATGGGTGATCGGAGTTCCTTGGTTGGTAATCAGCTATAGGGTACAGGTTGAAAAGGAGTGTTCTCCTACTTCCCCGCCATCTTGTCTCTCCTCACCATGTTGAATTTTTTTAGAAAACTTGACACTGTTTTCCATAGGGGCTACACCCATTCCTACCAATAGACCCGTTTACAGTCCCACCAATAGAGCAGAGTTTCCTTTCCTCCATATTTTGGCCAAAATTCTTGTCTGGTCTTCTGGATTCTAGTCATTCAGACAGGTGACAGGTGACATCGTTTTGGGCTTTTATTTCCATTTCCCTTGTGATAAGTGGTGGTGAACATCCCTTCATGTATTTGCTCTGTGTGTTTTCTTTGAAAAAAAAATCTAGTCTGAACTCTGCAGATCTTCTAATTGCTATATGTTTTTGTCTTATTGACTTGTATGTGTTCTTCAATATTTTGGTTATTAGACATTTATCAGTTAGGTAGTTTGCAAATATTTTCCCATATTCCACAATACGTTGTGTTTTCAATACAATGATGACTGGAGATTTCCTTTGCTATACAGAAGGCTTTTAGTTTGATGCAGTCCCAGTTGTTTATTTTTCATTTTAGCCTTTGCTTCTGATCTCAAATCCAAAACTCAGTGTCAGGAAGGATCTCAAGAAACTTTCTTCCGGGGAGGAGTCAATCTGGCAGAGAAGTAGCAGGATGAGACTATATCAGGTAGCAGGAGATCAGCTAGATAGCTTATCAAACCATTGCAAACACCTACAAATCCAACAGGAGATTGAAGGGAAGAAGAACAGCAAATCTATAAACAGAAAATCGACCACTTTCTGAAAGGTAGGACCAGAAGAGAAGTGAATCCAAAGCAACGGGAAGATAGACCACGGGGGGAGGGGCAAGCTCCCAGCCAGTGGCGGAGCAACAGAGCACAAAATTAGGACTTTTAAAAGTCTGCTCCACTGAGGGACATTGCTCCAGAGACTAAACTGGGGTGAAGCCCAAGTGGGGTCAGCGAGGCCCCAGGTTCCGCAGGGTCACAGAAGGATCGGGAGTGTCTGAGTGTCACAGAGCTCACAGGTATTAGAGTGGAGAAGCCAGCTACAGAGACAGAGCTGAGGAGTGAGCTCTCTGCTCGGGGTTACCTTGAACCAGTTGCAGGCTGGGTGAGATTGGAGTGCAGCCGGAGATGAGGAAGACGGGAGTGATTGGGCCATTTTCTCTGAGGGTGCACTGAGGAGTGGGGGCCCGAGCTCTTGGCTCCTCCGGGCCAGAGATTGGGAGGCCTCCATTTTCATTCCCATCCTCTGGAACTCTACGGAAAGCATTCAGGGAACAAAAGCTCCTGAAAGCGAAACCGGGCGGATTACTTAACCCAGCCCCTGGTAAGTGCAGTGCAATCCCACCTGGGGGAAAGACACTTGAGAATCACTACAACAGGCCCCTGCCCAAGAAGATCAACAAGAAATCCAGCCAAGACCAAGTTCACTTACCAAAGAGAGCCGCGGAATTACAGAGGAGGAGAAAGCAAAGCACGGAATTCATGGCTTTCTCTCCATGATTCTTTAGTTTTGCAGTTAATTTAATTTTTTTCTTCAATTTTATTTTTTTCTTTTGCTAGTTTTTTTTAAATTTTACCCTTTTCTTTTTTTTAACGTTTTTTAACTAGTTTATCTTAACAATTCCTTTCCAAAATTTTTTTTGAAACTTCATTATTATAGTCATATTTTATCCTTCATAGTATTTAACTTTATTTTTTGTATCCACATAGAGTTTTTTTTTCTTCTAAAAAATTTAGGGTACAACTTTCTCTAGCAGATCAAAATATACCCTAAATCTAGATCCGGGCTTGTTCTAGTCTCCAGCCTGAGCAAATTCTCTCCACTTTCTTTTACTTTATTCTCCCAACCAACTTAATCAACTCCTTTTTTTAGAAATTAAAAAAATATATTTTTATTTTCTTTTTTATCTTTATAGGCATATTCCATCCCTTCATTGTGTTTTTCATTCTTTAAAATTTTGGGAGGTAGTTTCTTCTAAGAGACCAAAATACTCCCAAAATTAAATGGGTGACTCTGTTCTCATTACCTGACTAATATATATATATATATTATTTTTCTTTTTCATATTTTTTCTTTATTTGTTTTCTGTTTAAAATTTTTTTTCTGAACTTCTTTTTATACCCTTTCTCCACCCCAGAATTTGGGGTCTCTTCTGATTTGGTTAAAACGCATTTTCCTGGGGTCTTTGCCACCCTTTTAATATTTTATTTGCTCCTTCATATATTCTTATTTGGGAAAAATGACAAGACAGAAAAACTCACCACAAAAAAAAGAAGAAGAAGCAAAACCAAAGCCTAGGGACCTAATCAATACAGACATTGGTAATATGTCAGATATAGAGTTCAGAATGATGATTCTCAAGGTTCTAGCAGGGCTCGAAAAAAGCATGGAACATATTAGAGAAACCCTCTCTGGGGAGATAAAAGCCCTTTCTGGGGAAATAAAAGAACTAAAATCTAACCAAGTTGAAATAATAAAAGCTATTAATGAGGTACAATAAAAAATGGAGGCTCTTACTGCTAGGATAAATGAGGCAGAAGAAAGAATTAGTGATATAGAAGACCAAATGACAGAGAATAAAGAAGCTGAGCAAAAGAGGGACAAACAGCTACTGGATCATGAGGGGAGAATTCGAGAGATAAGTGACACCATAACACGAAGCAACATTAGAATAATTGGGATTCCAGAAGAAGAAGAAAGAGAGAGGGGAGCAGAAGGTATATTGGAGATAATTATTGTAGAGAATTTCCACAATATGGTAAAGGGAACAAGCATCAAAATCCAGGAGGTACAGAGAACAGCCTTCAAAATCAATAAGAATAGGTCTACACACCTTCACCCAATAGTAAAATTTTCAAGTCATAGCAACAAATAGAAAATCTTGAAAGCAGCTTGGGAAAAGAAGTCTATAACATGCAACGGTAAAAATATTAGATTGGCAGCAGACTTATCCACAGAGACCTGGCAGGCCAGAAAGAACTGGCATGATATATTCAGAGCACTGAACGAGAAAAACATGCAGCCAAAAATTCTATATCCAGCTAGGCTATCATTGAAAATAGGAGAGATAAAAAGCTTCCAGAACAAACAAAAACTGAAAGAATTTGCAAACATCAAACCATCTCTATGGGAAATATCAAAAGGGGTCCTCTATGCAAAGAGAGCACCTAAACGTAGTAGATCAGAAAGGAACAGAGACAATATACAGTAACAGTCACCTTACAGGCAGTACAATGGCACTAAATACATATCTCTCAATAGTTACCCTGAATGTTAATGGGCTAAATGCCCCAATCAAAAGACACAGGGTATCAGAATGGATAAAAAAAAAAAAAAAAACAAACACATCAATATGTTCCCTACAAGAAAATCATTTTAGACCCGAAGACACCTCCAGATTTAATGTGAGGGGGTGGAAAACAATTTACCATGCTAATGGACATCAGAAGAAAGCTGGGGTGGCAATCCTTGTATAAGATCAATTAAATTTTAAGCCAAAGACTATAATAAGAGATGAGGAAGGACACTATATCATACTCAAAGGGTCTGTCCAACAAAAAGATCTAACAATGTTAAATATCTATGCCCTAATGTGGGAGCACCCAACTATATAAACCAATTAATAACAAAATCAAAGAAACACACCAACAATAATACAATAATAGTAGGGGGCTTTAACACTACCCTCACTGAAATGGACAGAACATTCAAGAAAAAGATCAACAAGGAAATAAAGGCCTTAAATGACACACTGGACCAGACGGACATCACAGATATATTCAGAACATTTCATCCCAAAGCAACAGAATTCACATTCTTCTCCAGTGCACATGGAACATTCTCCAGAATATATCACATCCTGGGTCATAAATCAGGTCTCAACCAGTATCCAAAAATTGGGATCATTCCCTGCATATTTTCAGACCACAATGCTCTGAAACTAGAACTCAATCACAAGAGAAAATTTGGAAAGAACCCAAATACATGGAGACTAAACAGCAACCTTCTTAAAAATGAATGGGACAACCAGGAAATTAAAGAAGAATTGAAAAAATTCAAGGAAACGAATGATAATGAAAACACAACAGTTCAAAATCTGTGGGACACAGCAAAGGAAGTCCTGAGAGGAAAATATATGGCAGTACAAGGCTTTCTCAAGAAACAAAAAAGGTCTCAAATACACAACCTAACCCTACACCTAAAGGAGCTGGAGAAAGAACAACAAAGAAAGCCCAAACCCAGCAGGAGAAGAGAAATCATAAAGATCAGAGCAGATATAAATGAAATAGAAACCAAAAAACAATAGAACAAATCAATGAAACCAGGAGCTGGTTCTTTCAAAGAATTAATAAGATTGATAAACCCCTGGCCAAACTTATGAAAAAGAAAAGAGAAAGGACCCAAATAAATAAAATCATGAATGAAAGAAGAGAGAACACAACCAACACCAAAGAAATACAATTATAAGAACATACTCTGAGCAACTCTACGCCAACAAATTTGACAATCTGGAAGAAATGAATGCATGCCTAGAGACATATAAAATACCACAACTGAACCAGGAGGAAATAGAAAACATGAACAGATGCATAACCAGTAAGGAGATTGAAACAGCCATCAAAAATCTCCAAAAAAAACAAACGCCCAGGGCCAGCCGGCTTTCCAGGGAAATTCTACCAAACATTTAAAGAAGAATTACTTCCTATTCTCCTGAAACTGTTCCAAAAAATAGAAATGGAAGGAAAACTTCCAAACTCGTTTTATGAGGCCAGAATCACCTTGATCCCAAAACCAGACAAGGATCCCATCAAAATAGAGAATTACAGACGAATATTCTTGATGAATGCAGATGTGAAAATTCTCACCAAAATACTAGCCAATAGGATTCAATAGTACATTAAAAGGATTATTCACCATGACCAATTGGGATTTATTCCAGGGCTGCAAGGTTGGTTCAACATCTGCAAATCAATCAATGTGATACAACACATTAATAAAAGAAAGAACAAGAACGATATGATACTCTCAGTAGATGCTGAAAAAGCATTTGACAAAGTACAGCATCCCTTCCTGATCAAAACTCTTCAAAGTGTAGGGATAGATGGCACATACATCAATATTATCAAAGCCATCTATTAAAACCCATCGCAAATATCATTCTCAATGGAGAAAAACTGAAAGCTTTTCCGCTAAGGTCAGGAACACGGCAGGGATGTCCATTATCACCACTGCTATTCAACATAGTACTAGAAGTCCTAGCCTCAGCAATCAGACAACAAAAAGAAATAAAAGGCATCTGAATTGGCAGAGAAGAAGTCAAACTCTCACTCTTTGCAGATGATATGATACAATATGTGGAAAACCCAAAAGACTCCACTCCAAAACTGCTAGAACTTGTACAGGAATTTAGTAAAGTGTCAGGATATAAAAGCAATGCACAGAAATCAGTTGCATTACTTTACACCAGCAACAAGACAGAAGAAAGAGAAATTGAGGAGTCAATCCCATTTACAATTACACCCAAAACTATAAGATACCTAGGAATAAACCTAACCAAAGAAGCTAAAAATCTATACTCAGAAAACTATAAAGTACTCATGTACTTTATACACAAAGAAATTGAGGAAGAAACAAAGAAATGGAAAAATGTTCCATGCTCCTGGATTGGGAGAACAAATACTGTGAAAATATCTATGCTACCTAAAGCAATCTACACATTTAATGCAATCCCTATCAAAATCCCACTCATTTTTTTTCAGAGAAATGGAACAAATAATCTTAAAATTTATATGGAACCAGAAAAGACCTCGATTACCCAAAGGAATATTGAAAAAGAAAGCCAAAGTTGGTGGCATTACAATTCCAGACTTCAAGCTCTATTACAAAGCTGTCATCATCAAGACAGTATGGTACAGGCACAAACATAGACACATAGATCAATGGAACAGAATAGAGAGCCCAGAAGTAGACCTTCAACTCTATGGTCAACTAATCTTCGATAAAGCAGGAAAGAATGCCCAATGGAAAAACGACCGCCTCTTCAATAAATGGTGTTGGGAAAATTGGACAGCCACTTGCAGAAAAATGAAATTGGACCATTTCCTTACACCACACACGAAAATAGACTCTAAATGGATGAAGGACCTCAATGTGAGAAAGGAATCCATCAAAATCCTTGAGGAGAACATAGGCAGCAACCTCTTCATCCTCAGCCGCAGCAATGTCTTCCTAGGAACATTGCCAAACGCAAGGGAGCAAGGGGAAAAATTAACTATTGGGATTTCATCAAGATCAAAAGCTTTTTCACAGCAAAGGAAACAGTTAACAAAACCAAAAGACAACTGACAGAATGGGAGAAGATATTTGCAAACGACATATCAGATAAAGGGCTAGTGTCCAAAATCTATAAAGAGCTTATTAAACTCAACACCCAAAGAACAGATAATCCAATCAAGAAATGGGCAGAAGACATGAACAGACATTTCTGCAAAAAAAGACATCCAGATGGCCAACAGACACATGAAAAAGTGCTCCACATCACTTGGCATCAGGGAAATACAAATCAAAACCACAATGAGATATCACTTCACACCAGTCAGAATGGCTAAAATTAACAAGTCAGGAAATGATAGATGCTGGTGAGGATGCAGATAAGGGGAACCCTCCTACACTGTTGGTGGGAATGCAAGTTGGTGCAACCACTCTGGAAAACTGCATGGAGGTTCCTTAAAAAGTTGAAAATAGAACTGCCCTATGACCCAGCAATTGCACTACTGAGCATTTACCATAAAGATACAAACGTAGTCATCCAAAGGGGCACGTGCACCCGAATGTTTATAGCAGCAGTGTCCACAATAGCCAAACTATGGAAAGAACTTAGATGTCCATCAACAGATGAATGGATAACGAAGATGTGGTATATATACACAATGGAATACTATGCAGCCATCAAAAGAAATGAAATCTTGCCATTTGCAACAACATGGATGGAACTAGAGGGTATCATGCTTAGTGAAATAAGTCAGTCAGAGAAAGACAACTATAATATGATTTCCCTGATATGAGGAAGCAGAAATGCAACATGGGGGGTTGGGGGGTTAGGAAAAGAAGAAAAGAAACAAGATGGGATCGGGAGAGAGACAAACCATAAGTGACTCTTAATCTCACAAATCAAACTGAGGGTTGCTGGGGGAGGGGAGGAGGGAGAGGGGGGTGGGGTAATGGACATTGGGGAGGGTATGTGCTATGGTTAGTGCTGTGAAGTGTGTAAACCTGGTGATTCACAGACATGTACCCCTGGGATTAAAAATACATTATATGTTTATAAAAAAATAAAAAATTATAAAAAAAGAAACATTCTTCAAAAAATGTGTTAAGGGGATGAATGAATAGATCTATTCTGACACCTCTGTGCCACATAGTTTTAATAGGTTCTTGACTGGCTCAGTCAGCACAGCACCTGACTCTGGATCTCAGAATCTGTAGTTCAGATTTTGGTCATGGACCTTATTGTAAAAAGGCAGCGGTGTTAATAACATTCTGCCCAATTTCCAGCTAGGTATTTTATGGGTGTAGCTCTTTTGTTGAAGTTCTTGCCACATTGTGACTTTGTTGTTTTGGATAGAGTGGGATAGACATTCAGTTGCACTGCTTTACTTGAGGTTGTCCAGTGTTTCCAAAGCACTTATTGTGGAGACTGTTGTTTCCCTATTTTATATTCTTGGAGCGTTTGTTGTAAATCAATTGACTACATATGTGTGGGTTTTTTCCTGGGGTTTCTGCTCTGTTTCATTGATCTGTGTGTATGTCTGTAGGTTGATACCATATGATTTCCATTTCTACAACTTTGTAATACATTTTGAATTCGGAAAGCCTGATGCCTCCAATTTTGTTTTTTCTCTAGATGGCTTTGGTTATTCAGGACCTTCTGTGGTATTATTCACGTCGTAGGATTATTGGTTTTATTTCTTAAAATCCCATTAGATCTTCATGGGGTTTGCACTGAATATTTAGATTGCTTTATGCAGTGTGGACCTTTGCCTTACATATATTCTAGGGCTCCATTAGCATGGGATGTCTTCAGACTTAATTCTGTCTTCTTCAAATTCTTTCATTAATAATTTAAGTTTTCAGTAGGCAGGTCTTTCACCTCTGTGTAAAAAAAAAATTCCTATGGATTTTATTCTTTCTGAGTGATTATCAATTAAAAATTATTTTCTTAATTTTGTCTTTGATAGCATGTTATCCGTGTATGGAGATGAAAATCATTTTTGTATATAGAATCTGTGTCCTTAAGTTTAGGACTTAATCCATGTATTAGTTCTACAAGGATTTTTGTAGAATCATTAAGGGATTAATATATGATATCATATTCTCCTAATAAGTAAAAAATAAGCTAGGAATATAAGTTGATGTCTTCGCAATGGGAAAAGAGGATATAGATATGCTGAGTGATAATTTTCAAATTGTCTAAAATGTTTTATGGTTAGTGTAAGCAAAGGAATCCATAAATATGGCTTGTTTTCTTTTACTGATTTCTTTCAACCAGATATACAGAGATGTGGTTTGGACCAGTTATTTCCCACACTATCCCACCATACACCCTGTGCCTCTTGGGATGCATTCACCATTCTCCCTATTTTCTATCCTGGAACCCAGAGCCTGACTCAGCTACTCAGAAAATATTTCTCGAAATAGTGCATTTGGGAAAAAGCCCATTTTCCACAGATTTCCTAGAAGACACACTCGAAAACATTGAATTTTACGTACTTGTTTTAATCTCTCTGGGAATCCTTGAAAATACCCAACATTGACTGGCTTATTTTGCAGACAGTTCAGGGAACTCCTGCAATATCACCTGTGGCCATCAGAGGGGGGTGTGTGCTCTTAACAAGGACACTGCTCCAGCCCCACAGAAGATACAAGTTAACCTCCTTTTGGACTTCCTTCGTAATCTCAGCGAATTTCTTCAAGGATAGAATAAATGTTATTCTAGAGATTCTTGCGGATCTATTGACAACTCCCTATAAGTGACAACCTAAGGTACTACAGTGACTAAAGCGTATCCATTCTTGCACATACCAATCATAAAATTATAAATGACCGAATAAAGGTCCATGGACGCTCCCCTCAGAAGAAACAGAAAATGAACCCCAAATGGTTCACAGATCTAAATTCAAGAGCCAAAACTATAAACCTCACAGAAGAAAGCCTAAGAAGAAATCTTCACTGACCTTAGCTTTGGAATCTGTTTCTTAAGGACGACACCAGAATCAACAAGTAGAAGAACACATACATGGGTAAATTGGTCACTGACATGGATGCCTTTCTTCTGGGCTCCACTCGTGCTCCCAGGCACCAGGCAGGAACTGTACGAGTCATTTCTTTCTACATCCCACTTAGCAATACCCAATTACATTCTCCAATTTAAGGATGGGGTCTGTAGCTTCAGAGCCCTGCTTGTGGTCACCCAGTCACAAAGAGGCTGAGCAGGGGATAGAACTGCTATCTCCTTGCCATTGGACTCTGTGTTCCATCCACATGGCTCACTCCTGGAACTCAGAGGAGCAGAAAGCTCCACATCCAACCCTGAGGCCTGGAGACCTCACTGAATTCAAGGGGCAGTGGTGCCTCCTCTGACTTGGGCTTGTCCTGGGTCTGCTGTCTGATGATGCTGTGCCTTGGCACTGAGGACACTTCTCCCTGGTTACAAAGGCTCATGTAACCTCAGATTTGAGAAGTCACTTCTGAAGGATCTGGATGCAACCTTCTTGTGAGTTTGGGCCCACAATACTGGCAAGCCCTGGGTTCAAATCCTGACTGTGGCTTAATGTGGATCATGGAAATCACCTTTCTTAAAGCCTTTGTTTCCTTCTTGATAAAACAGAGGCAGCATTTCTACTTTCCACATGGAATTGTTAGGGGGATTGACTGAAAAGATTCATGCTCTAAAAAGATACTCAGTAATCCGTAGCTTTACCTGATAAAATTAGCCACAGGAAGCACATCGCTTTCATGGGCTCTGGGCCTTAGGTCACTGTGTCCCTTCAGTCTGCCATTATTTCTTGGTAGAAGGAATCTGCCTTCTCTTTTTCTCATATTTAAATCATTATTTACTACATAAACATAACCTGGATAAAACCTAAAGAAATATTTACTTTATTACCTAACTTGTTACCAATAAATGAAAATATTTAAGATATGATTTTAATATTTTATAATATGCCTATTAGAATAGTTTAAATGTAGACTACCCAGGAAAATGAATAATTAAATATGTCTCATGGACCCAGACATTTCTCTTGTGGTTTCTGCTTTTAAGGCATCCTTATGAAAGGAAATCCTATCACAGATAACAAAAATAGTTCATTTTGGGGCTTCCCATGGTCTTTGTTCTTTCAGGAACATATCTTTGTAATAAAACGTTATTTGTATAAAACAGTTAATAAATGAGAATCACTCTTATATTCTGCAGAAAGAAACAGAAGGCCATATCCTTGATTCCAGGCACATGAAAATCCAAGAGGAGGTAAAGTAGTAGAGACAGAGAGAAAAGCAGTGGTTGCAGGGACTGGGATGAGGGAATGACGAAAGAGTGATTAGTAGCACAGATGTCTCTGTGATGGAAATGTTGTAGAAGTAAATGGTTGTATCAAACTCTAAATGTAACTATAGAGAGTATAGTTACTCTCTATAGTATAAGTATAGAGAGACCTCTATATACCATTGAAAAGTATCTGAGTAAAATTTTATGTAAACTGAAATTCTACCTTATTTAATGAACAAAATCTATTAAGGCATTATACAGGTATATAATGTGTTTTGTAAAACATAAATATTACAAAGAAGTCAATGAAAGGGGAGGGGAAGGAATTTGGGGGGGTTGCAGCCTGCACCAGCTGCTGCACAGGGACTGAGGCTGGTTTCTCCACTGAGGCAGCTGGTGGTTCAGGCCATTCAGGCATCCAAGGAGCAGAGGCAGGACCCTGCTGCATCTCCAGCTCAGGCACACAGGCTTATGGCTTTTCCATCTCAGTGGAGTGAATTAGAGCCCTGAGTACCATCTTTTCTGGGATCAACTGGGAAGTTGGTGTCACTGGTCATCCTGACAGGTGAGCCACAGCAGCAGGGTTAGGGTGGGGCAGCTCAGGCTGCAAAGATGCAACAGGTGCCAGAATGGGAGCTGGGACAAGTTCCTGAGGTGGATCAGGATCTTGCTCTGGTGCTGGTGCTGTAGCTCCAAGAAGAGAAAGTATCATCATCATGATTGACTTCCCTTTTGCCTCATACATAAAAGAAACTTCCCACCACTCAATGTGGTCTGCGTTCAAGACCCGATCCCTGGAAGGTCTCCCCATCTGAAGCCCATGGGGACAGGGATCTGAGACAACTCACTCCTATTGGCCCAACTACAATCTATGGAGGCTTACTCAGTGTGGCCCATCTTGTCTCCTCTTCAGACCCACATCAGTCACCCCCAGTCCTCCTCACCCCTGTGGGCTTGATTTGTTAGAGCTATGAGAGCAGAAGCTGGGAACAGCACTCTAGGTCTGAGACTGGCACTTTGAGACCCAGGTACGCCAGCAGCCTCTTCAAGCTGGGAAATTCTGGGGGATGGAAAAAAATCCCTGGGATATTGTTCCAGCCATGTGCTCAAGGTGGAATAGATGGTCCTAGGGACAGACAGGCAGGCAGAGAATTCAGAGGACAGGGCTCCCTCCCAAACCAATATCCCAGGGAACCCTGAGTGAACCTGGTCCTTGGCTTCCAGCTCCTGTCAGAGACCAGTCCTACTCCTTGTTCACCTGCGGTATGGCAGTCCTGCCTGAGACAGACCTTGTTGCAGATGGAAGGGTAGCAGATATTCACTATGAATGTGGGTCCTTGATAAATGGTGTGAGCATCTCTTTCCTCCTCAGGGGAGCTGGACACACTCCTCAGCCTCTCTCCTCGCCCAGTTGCCACTTGAATTCAGTGGCATGTGCCCAGGGAGGTGTGGTGTCTGGCCTCTTAATTACCCTCACTTCACCTGCCACTCCTCTGGGAAGATACAACCAAGATGGTCACCAAGGGACTCTGTCTCTAGCCAGGCCTACCCAGTACCCTCCCAATAGCTCGAACGTTATCTCCTGTGCCCATGTGATGCCTTATTCACTAGGTACCATGAGTGGGTCTCCTTCCACTGACACTAATCTCCCACATGTGTGGGATGTTTGGTCCCTGAGCTCTCACTGGGTCTCCTGAGCGCTCTCTGAGCACCCAGTATCCAGGTTCCAACAGACTTCTCTGTGATTGTTTCTAAGTCCTTAGTTCTGGGTCCCAGAATTGAGGTAGAGATAGGGCTGGGAGGGGGCAGGCATGGAAAATGACCCTCTAGGTGTTGAAGCTGTCCTCCATCCCCCTATGCTCTCCCACAGTGCTCACACACCAACCACATCTCCCTAGGACATCTTCCCATTTTCCAGAAGAAGCTCTCAGACCTTTACCCTAATGCAGGAATAACAGATATCTGGATGAAAGTCCAGAAGCCCCTTTAATTTACAGTGCCTTGCTACCCTGGTGGAGAGGGAAGGCCCTCCTTTATCAGGGCCATAGTTGTGCTCTGGCACAGATAAGAGGCACCACAGGAATTCTCTTTCACCCTGCCCACAATTACGTTGGTGTGAATAAGAAGGGATCACCAGGGTATCCCCTGTGCGCAACCTCCTACAGCCCATGGGCGGGAACACCCACATATTCCTCTTTCCATAAAACTCAAGAGGAAGGGGTGGAGCTGCCCTTGGATAGTTCAGAGGGATGGGCATCACCTAGTCTGTTAAGTATTAAGTACCTTATATCACCTCTTGCCAAATGCCCTGAGGCGTTGAGGGCGAGGTTTGAGCCAGTGTCTGCAGCATGTGAAAAATCCATTCCCCTGGGGTTTTTGGAAACCAGAGCCCCAGGAATTAGGCAAGCTGCAAGAGAACATCTTTTCGTATCAGATGTCTCCAGCCAAGTAACCCTGATACTGGACTACACTAGAATCTGGGTGTCTGGTTGCAGGGGTTCCAAGTTCTGTTGGGGTCTATGGTCAATGAAGTGACATCACTGCCTAGGCTTCCCTACTGCAGTCCACTCCTTGTCGGACACCTATACAAAGAGTGCTCTGGTCTTCCATCTTCTTATACCCTTTCTTCAGGAAAGGCCACATCTGTGCACAGTGATACCAACAAGCCCCTCTCCACAGGCCTCCAGGGAAGATCTGGGTGCAGCCAGGGCCTTAGCTTGGAAACACACTTGGTTTCAGGCACAACTCTCTCTTCATAACTGTTTTTGACCCTAGATAAACCATTGTGCCTGACAGGGATGATCTTCTCTGTAAAAAAACAGATGATTCTAGCATGTGTTTATACCACATATCCATAGGCATAGGTTGAATAATATCTATGATGTTAGAGGAGCGGTGTCACATGTAGAAAATACCTCCAACCAAATTTCCCTCCTATTATCAACTTCTTTGAATCTGCTACTAGTCAGATCCCATAGCACAGTCCCTAATGGTTTGTCTGTTTTTGTGTGTACATGCACACTCTCTCTTATATGAACACATGTGTTCATCAGTGAACACATTCTTTTTTTTTTTTTTTTTACATTATATTTTTTTTTTTTAGATAATTTTTTTTTATTTTTTTTTATTTTTTTTTTAATTTTTATTTTTTTATAAACAAATTTTTATCCCCAGGGGTACAAAAGGAAACCAAAAGTGAACACATTCTTGAGTCCCAGACGAACAGGGTAATAGCTTGGGTAATAGCTTCCCAAGATCTTAGGCTTCTAATTTTCAATTCAAACCCTAAAGAAGTGATTGGATCCTTGTCCCTTGATGGTCAGAATCTGCCCTTACCCATAGAGACGGCCTGTCCTGTGATATAAGCCATTACCTTCTTTCCAAAGGGTGTGATGTCCATTCAGTGGATTGCCATGACCTGGGGTCCTCCTCAGACAAGAACATGGGAAGATGTCTCCTATCTAGCATATCAATGATCACCCTCATCCCGATACCATTTCCATGTCTATAGCCACTTCCTTCTAGACAACCTTTTCCTGAGCCACCAGTGAATGGCTAGGTGTATCCATGTCCCCACTTTTGAGGACACTCAAAGAGCTGGGTTC
>PISX010029195.1:0-20369 GCA_004024625.1 Mellivora capensis | reverse complement strand
TGCCAATGGATTGGAAGAACAAATATTGTGAAAATGTCTATGCTACTTAAAGAAATCTACACATTTAATGCAATCCCTATCAAAATACCATCACTTTTTTTCAAAGAAATGGAACAAATAATCCTAAAATTCATATGGAACCAGAAAGGACCCCAAATAGCCAGAAGAGTGTTGAAAAAGAAAACCAATGTTGGTGGCATCACAATTCCAGACTTCAAGCTCTGTTACAAACCTGTCATCATCAAGACAGTAAGGTAGTGGCACAAAAACAGACACATAGATCAATGGAACAGAATAGAGAGCCCAGAAATGGACCCTCAACTCTATGGTCAACTAATCTTCGACAAAGTAGGAAAAAATGTCCAATGGAAAAAAAAAGTCTCTTTAACAAATGGTGTTGGGAAAATTGGACAATCACATGCAGAAGAACCAAACTGGACCATTTCCTTACACAACACACAAAAATAGACTCAAAATGGATGAAAAACCTCAATATGAGACGAATCCATCAGTATCCTTGAGGAGAACACAGGCAGGAACCTCTTCGACCTCAGCCACAGCAACTTCTTCCTAGAAACATCGCCAAAGGCAAGGGAAGCAAGGGCAAAAATGAACTATTGGTACTTCATCAAGATCAGAAGCTTTTGCCCAGCAAAGGAAACAGTCAACACAATCAAAAGACAACTGACAGATGGGAGAAGATATTTGCAAACGACATATCAGATAAAGGGCTACTATCCAAAATCTATAAAGAACTTATCAAACTCAACACCCAAAGAACAAATAATCCAATCAAGAGATGGACAGAGGACATGAACAGACATTTCTGCAAAGAACACATCCAGACGGCCAACAGACACATGAAAAAGTGCTCCACATCACTCGGCATCAGGGAATTATAAATCAAAACCACAGTGAGATATCAACTCACACCAGTCAGAATGGCTAAAATTAACAAGTCAGGAAATGACAGATGCTGGTGAGGATGTGGAGAAAGCATCACACTACTGGGTATTTACCCTATAGATACAAATTTTAGTGATCCAAAGGGGCACGTGCACCCGAAAGTTTATAGCAGCAATGTCCACAATAACCAAACTATGGAAAGAACTTAGATGTCTATCAAGAGATGAATGGATAAAGAAGAAGTGGTATATATATATATATAATGGAATACTATGCAGCCATCAAAACAAATGAAATCTTGCCATTTGCAGTGACATGGATGGAACTAGAGGGTATTATGCTCAACGAAATAGGTCAATCAGAGAAAGACAATTATCATAGGACCTCCCTGCTATGAAGAATTTGAGAGGCAGAGCAGGGAGTTGTGGGGAGTAGGAAAGGAAAAAATGAAACAAGATGGGATCAGGAGTGCGACAAACCATAAAAGACTCTTAACCTCACAAAACAAATTGAGGGTTGCTGGGGGGTCGGGGTGTAGGAATAGGGTGGTTGGGTTATGGACATTGGGGAGGATATGTGCTTTAGTAAGTGCTGTGAAATGTGTAAGCCTGATGATTCAGAGACCTGTACCGCTGGGGCAAATAATACATTTTATGTTAATAAAAATAATTTAAAAGAAGAGAGAAAGAGAGAGTTTGAGAGATGGAGTTAGCTAGTTAAACTTTAGATTTAATGACAAAACTTTGACATCAGAAATAGAAATTGGGGGGATCAAAGAGTAGAAGAAAGACATCATTTATGAGGTTATCTCCCACAGATTAGGTGTAGGGTAAAAAATGTCTGAAATATAGCAATGGGAATGAATGTAAACATATTAGGCAAGTTAAGAAGACACACCTGAGTTATAGCCAATGGACTTGGAAGCAAGCACAGTGATTTTTTTTTTTAGAGGCAAAGACACCAACTTTTATAATCAAATAATTAATTTTGAAGTTTGGAAAATTTAACTAAAAAATATAGAAAATATACTAACAAGGATTATGAAAGTTCTGTGGTAATTTGAGAAGCAGTGGCCCTTAGTGTTGCCCATATTGTAGTCTTAGTATTTTCTTATTAATGGTAAATATAAACAAACAAAACCCAACCTACCAAACCAAAATGCCAGCTGGCCTTATCTTTTTCACTTTTACATTTATATACCTATTAGAATAGTGCTGAGTTTCATACATTTTAAAGAACTTAGCTCCCTAAAAGTGTCCCTCACTTATTACTTGGATTCCCCAAAGACATGCATCCAGGTGACTCATAAATTAAGTGTCATAGTTATTTACAGTCACGAAGTTATGTCTAGAATATTCTTTGCTGGCTCTAGAATTCATCTATTGACTTTCAATGGCTCCCAAATCATTTGAAGACAAATCACTTTCAAATCAACAGTTGCCATTGCTCATGGGTCTTATGAAGTAAACACTAGTGGCTACATCAAGAATCTTGTTTCCTGGGGTGCCTGGGTGGTTCAGTGGGTTAAAGCCTCTGCCTTCAGCTCAGGTCATGATCCCAGATTCCTGGGATTGATACCTGCATCGGGCTCTCTGCTCAGCAGGGAGCCTACTTCCCTTCCTCTCTCTCTGCCTGACTCTCTGCCTACTTGTGATCTCTGTCAAATAAATAAAACCTTCAAGAAAAAAAAAATCTTTTTTCCTTATGTTTCCAGCACAGCAGCTCTCACAGTGCCAGCTAGAATGGGAAAATGAGAATACTTGACTCTTCCTCAGATCTATACCACACATTCTTACAGGGATCATGAAAGAAATCTGCTTTGGCCTAAATTCTCAATAACTCAGAAAAAAAAAATCTTTTTCAACCTCTGACTCATACTCTTATCAATATACAAGTTCAAATCTCGCATGACAAGGGTAGGGAAAGAGGTAAAAATATATTCTCAATATCTCTACTTCCCTTCTCAAAACCCTGTCCTTCATAAAAATATTCTCAAATTGTCAAAAGCAAATAGAAATTTGAGTTGCCATTTGTGGTGTGGAGTGAGGAGAGAGATAATGTTGCAGGTTTGAGAAGGAAAATTTTATCACATCCAGAATCCCTTATCTGGAATCCTTGATGCTAGATTTGTTTCAGAATTCAAATGTTTCTTATTTTAAAAAGATAGCATCCTATACAATAAAACACTACATTAATATGGTGGCAAAATATATGACTGTTCATACAAAAATTTTAAAAAAGTCTTTGTATCATGTATAGTCGAGAGACATTTTAACACCAAATGATTCACCAAGATTTTTTTTTTTAATTTAGGACTACTTGGATTTTAGAATTATAGATAAAAGTCTGTAGACCTATACCATAGCCTGATAGCCTGTTCATGAACCAGAATAACTTTGCCTACCATTGCTCTATGCTGCCGTTAAGTTTTTCTTTAGTTTGCACGGCAGTGGAAAATGATCCTCAATTAACGTCCTGGGTCTTTTCTTTTCTCATAGACAATTACTACAGTGTGATTATTCCTCAAGTCTTTGGAAATTTAATAGTATCTTAAAAATGAGAATACCAGAATTTATCTCACCATCCTTCCCTTAGCTTTAATGCACATTTACACTTAAATTAATTTTCTTCTCATGTTAAGAAAGTAAAACCTACCTTGAAAATTTCATTTGAATGTTCTTATATAGCTTTTAAATTTCTATATAGCAGCTGGAAGATAATTTTTTATTGAATACATGCAGTATATAATAGAGATGTATGGCATTTTAGAGGATTTAATAAAATGGGCCAAGGCTCAATGTCTAAAAACCATGGTCATAAAAGAATGGACAGAGAGTGAAGGCCTTATATCTCATATATAGAGAAAGACTGGATTCTAGCTTGTCTGTCTTTGCTGGGGCCTGACTTCCTTTTTGTTAGCTCAATCCAAATACCACATTTTTGTGAATATGCATCACATTCATTTTGGATTATTTAATTTAACTTCCTTTCCAGATGAACTAGCTTTATTAAATGCTTGCCATGGATGGGCAAACAGAGTTTATGCAGGCTATAAATATCTGTGATTAGTTTGCTATAGTATATTGCAATCTAAGGTGTAGCAATTATGTATAATATTTTCTCCCAAGCTTGATAAACCATTTGGGAACAAAAAAGAAAAAAAAAACCTAGAGTGTAATTTATGCAAACTCTATGAATGTTTGACATTTTCAAACCTTGTATTTCTCAGAGATCCCGGTCAGCAGCACAGATACACACAGAATTTAAGTTCCGAGCTAAAGAAAAAGAAATGTTTGATTCTCTGCCTTAGGAATGGGTATAATCTAAAAATTATATTACTTGTGACACAAGTTTTGATCCCTCCAACAGAGTTACTAATTTTGGTGCGATACTCAGCTCACTGCCCAAAGCTGAATGCTCCCACACATATTTATCTACTACATCTATTATTTTAATATATCTAATTAGAATAATTATGTTAATATATTGATATATTAGATATTAGATATATCTATGTCTATATCTAATATATTATATATATACATATACAGTGTTTAATGTGTTTATACTGCTGAGCTTTTACATAATATCTAGTTTTATATTTTTAAACACTGAAGATAATATACTACAAGATGTATATATACATATATGCTATATCTTCTTTGTGCAAAACTATCTAGGAATCGTAAATAAAACTGAAACTTCATCTCTGCTTTTCAAGGCTTCAATATTTACTGCAGATGATGGTACACGTTCAAGTAAACATAATACAGGATAAGCTGTATTAAATGTTTTGATAGGGGTACCTGGTGGCTCAGCCTGCCTGTTGAGCAGAGAGCCTGATGAGGGGCTCGATCCCAGGACCCTGAGATCATGACCTGAGCTGAAGGCAGAGGCTTAACCAATTGAGCCACCCAGGCGCCCTCCTCTGTCACATATCTTAAAGAGCCAAGCATACATATTTTTTTGACAACATACCTTATCCACTATACTCAGCTTGTTATAATGCACAATGAATTCAGTTCTAAATTATCTTCTGTGTGTTTAATTATTATCATCCATGCATTGAGTGTCTCAGTTGAAATCTACACTCTCCTTTAAAAATTTAAAAATGTCATTCTCCATCTCAATCTATTTTCTTACCTGAAAGGTTTTACACTTTTCCTTCAGTTTTTATATACTAGTTTTTTCTTTTTTTTTTTTTTGCCATTTTTTTGGTAGTAGTTTCAACTTCCATTATATTAATGACCAAGACTACACATGATTTCTGTTTTAAAAAAATGTGTTCTTCTTTTTTCATTTCCAGTTCCTTTCTTGATAATGCTCATAACTGTTAATTGTACATTTGGATGTGAGTAGGTTACAATAGATTTAATGATATTAGTTACAACTTATTTGTTTATAAGTGATAGAAACATAACTCATACTAGGCAAGACAGGACTACTTGTTTTAAAAGTATTAAAATAAATAGATAAAAATACAAATTAAAAATAAATAAATAAGTACTATCTCATTTAATCAAACCATTACTAGGGCAGAGGTACATCTGGATTTCAAGTTTACCTGGACACAGAACCTCTATGCTTCTGGAATGCTTAAGTTAATCATTTTCTGAGCATGTTGGCTTAATTCTCTAACATTTTAACCACTGTAACACTCTAAACGCTATTCATATGGACAGATTTTACCTTTCATTAGCTAACAAGTTTCATATCCCTTAGCTATTACCATCAGATAGGTAAGAAAAATAACTCTTAGTTTTGGATTTTAAAAATGTATATATTAAAACTTACAGTAAATGACCCTCAAAATCCATCTCTAGAAACAGCAGTTATGGAAATCAAGGATAATAGAGCAGAAATTTGGCAACTGGAGACTTCTTCTGATCCCATAAAAGAAGTAGATGTATCAACCAGACAGGAACATCCATTTCATCTACCACAAATTTACCATACAAGGAAAAGGATTTTGTTGGCATTGTTTATCATTGAATTTCCTAGAGTCTAGAAGTTAATTATATAATTTTTCTCACAATGTGGAGTGTTGTCAGAGACAGTCTAGTCATCTTTCTCTAGATAATGCATCTGTATTTCTGAATTGAGGAAATAGAACATGATATTTCTGTGATTCAGGAAATTTACTAGTATTATATAGGCTCTTCAGTGAATGGTGATAACTTAATACCTATATTTTGCTTTAGAACAGCTGCTGAAAATAGTGGTGGGAAACCAACCTGCATTGTGGTTAGCAAAAGATCCTTAAAAAGTAATGTATAGAGTAAAATCAGTGTGGTTGACATAAACTGCGCATGTGAATGTCACTTTTAGTAATTCACTGAGTGAGTTGCCTTCCCTGTGTTTATTAAAACTTAACTAATATACTTCAAAAGTATAGGAATGCTAAGAATAATTATGTTCTCTGTTGAGGAAAACGTATAAAAAATACATATAAATCATTCTGTCTTCTAGTCTATATTATTCTATCTTATCTAATCATATGACTTAGATATACACATACCTCAAAATAAAACATAGCTTATTGGGGCACCTGGGTGACTCAGTGGGTTAAAGCCTCTGCCTTCAGCTCAGGTCATGATCCCAGGGTCCTGGGACTGAGCCTCATATCGGGCTCTCTGCTCAGCAGGGAGCCTGCTGCCTGTCTCTCTGCCTACTTGTGATCTCTCTGTCAATAAATAAATAAAATCTTTAAAAAAATAGCTTATATCATTGATTTCATCTAACTGCATGACTTGGATGTATACATGCTACAAAATAAAGTACAGAACATGTCTTTAACTGGGGCTGAAATATTTAAAGTTTGAAAATTCCACTCTCAGGAAGAATGTTATTGTAATATATGTGTTAAATTTTTGTCTGTGCCTAGAGTCTACAGTGTGAGTTTGGAAGTGACTGTTAATCACTGACTATTTAAAAAAGAATAGATTCAACTTAGAATATTTCTCATTTCCTAGGGAAATAATGAGGTGTTTGTCTTCTTTAACAAAAATCTCTATTATTGGCTATCTCAACGTTTTAAGTTCCTTCAGGAGATATGAAAATAGTGTTTTATTCTTTTACCCACTAATATATGTTATTTATCACTTTTGAGAACAATAATTATTATTACTGCTTTTTATATTATAAAATAAGTGAATCAACCTTTCTTAAATGCTTTCTTTGTACCAAGCACTGTGCTTAATATTGTCACTCATTTATTTATTATTTAATATTTGTTCATACATTTCTCCATTCAACAAATATTTATTGAGTTTATAAAGTGTTTTAAGCACACAAAAACTTTTCTTCAAGGTCCTAATGGTACAGTAGAGGAATGCTAACTAAACAAATAGATAATATATATTGTTAAGTAACGATAAGACCTATGAAGAAAAAAAGGGGTGCCTGGGTGGCTCAGTCAGTTAAATGTCCTTGATTTCAGCTCAGGTCATGATCTTAGAGTCCTGAGATCAACACCCACCCCCCACAACCTCTGCCAGCCTCTGCACTCAGTGGGGAGTCTGCTTAATATCCTCCCTCTACCTCCCCTCCCCTGCTCCTGAGCTCAATCTCTCTCTCTCTCTCTCTCAAATAAACAAATGAATCTTAAAAGACAAAGAAAGAAAAGAGAAGAGAAGAAAAAAAGAAAAGAAAAAAAAGAAAAAAAGAAAAGAAGAAAAGAAAAAAAGGAAAGGAAGATTAAGGGATAGAGTCGCAGGGACTGTTATTCTGGATCACATGGTCAGGAAAAACTCCTTTAAGAGGTTACTATTTCAGCAGAGAACTGAATGAAATGAGAGAGTAAAATATATGAATACCTGGAAAAAGAGGTTTTTAGGACTGAGGCCAAAAAGTGCCAAAGTCTGAATGGAAACTTCTGGAAAGTCATGCATGGGAGAATAACATAATATGACTTATACTGATCAATCAATGGTGGTTAAAAGCACAGTTTCTAAGGTAGACTAGGTGCCTGAATTTAAATGAGCATGCCAAAGCATCCTGACTATGTGGCCACAGCAATTTATATTGCCTGTAGGGCCTCAGTTTGCCCATTTAGTGTAAGGATCATATTCAGTCCTTCCCCATAGTTTGGAAATGAGGATTAGATGAGGAAATCCACCAAGTGATTAGCATGGTGTGTGGCATATACGGAGTGTCTGAGAATTGTTAGCTATTATTATTGCTTTGTCATTTCTTTTTTTAATGTTACAAAACAAGATCATTTTCCTGCCTTTAAAGTAGCAATATAATCTATGATTCTTGCCTTATAGATAGAACTTCTGGAGAAACTGCATAGCAGAGAAATATAAAATAATCATGTACCTTTGTGACTATAGAGGTGAAGGCTCTGATTTTGGGGAACTCTACACTCTGAGTTACCTTCCATCAAAGGAAGAATAAATTAAGAATGATTAAATTAAGTGAACTGGAGAAAGCCTATTACTAATGTAAATCATTATAAGAGCTTCAGTAGTCAAAGGAGTAAAAAACTAGAGAATATAATGTAGTATCTTTGGATAGTCTTCTGTAGACAATTAAATTGCTAGAAGTGAGAGAGTACCATTAATAACTGCACATTTCATTTAATATATAATTATTCATTGTGGCCTCGCTAGCTTTCTTAAGCTTAAAAATGGAAGTGGCCCTTTTATTCAGACTGTACTTATTCCTCTGAGTATCTAAAAATGTCTCCATTTATCTTCATTCACCTTGTACCTAGTACATAAGGAAGGAAGTACTTCTTTGTCTCTTTAAGTCTGGAGTATCAGATGAAAATATTCATTTCTCCATAAAAGGACAGGAAATACTTCTCTGGAGATAATAAGTATGCTGATTTATTATATGTCTAATACCCCAAGTGAAAAGAATATTTCTGGACAGACAATACCAAAAAACAGGTATGAAATATGGTAGACTATATAATAAGCCTAAAAGAGCCCAATTCTCTACTCAAAATATGTCACAAATTAAGAAAAAATATAATTATTCAATGAAATGCTTAAAGCTACTACCTAATCATTTATTGTATGACTAATTAACAAACACATAATTATGTCCTCAGTTTATAGTTTTTTTTCAGTTACAAAAAACCTTCATGGTCACTACCTTTTCTGATTAAAATGAAAGTAATAATACCTAAGATTTATTGAGAGTGCTTACTATGTGATAAGTTGCTTTCCAAAATAATCACCTTTAATTCTCATAAGACTTCTGATGTGGATTTTATTCCATAATTTACAGATCAAGAGCTGAGATTCAGAAATCCTAAGTGATTTGCCCAAGCTTTCCCAGTACTGAGCTATATATCCTGCTCCCAAATCTTCTTAAGTATAGTTTCTCTTACAAGCATACCCTCTGACAAGGTAACAAGACAGGTATTAATGTTCTTTGTTTTGTTTTAAACTTTTAAGTAACTTTTTGAATAATAGCATCCAAGAAGATGAGTAATTTATACAAGATGACATAGTCAATCAGAGGCAACCAGGATATTCAGTGGGGAAGAATGACAGTCTGACCTTTGTGAGTAACAGCCAGGTATTGCCCTATCATGCAATCAAAATCAGAAAATAAATATAGTACAACACCAAAACTTTTCAGACTTAGAAAATATGTCTCAACAAAAAGTTTCTAGATACATAAAGGTGTTCTTAGTTTCAACATCATGGCTGAATTAAGTTTACTTTCAGCTAATTTTTTTTGAAATCTTCAAATTGTTCATTCCTTCTAATCATTTTGGTCATAGCTCAAATATCACATGTTCTGCTATCTCTTTCCTGACTCCTTATATAAAACAGCAAGCCCTCCTCCTCCTCACTTCTCCTGCATAACTATCACACAAGCCCAAAATATTGTCTTTATGGTTACATTATGTTAATTAATTAATTAACTAAGTAGTGATTATCTTTCTCCATCATTGAATGTAAGTTACATGACAGTGTTACCTTTCTGTTTGGTTTGCTATTCTATCTCTAAGGTTTAGATGAGAATCTGCAGTCATAGAAGATAATAAGTTTCTAGTGAATAAATTAGTGAGTTCAGTATAATTTTTGAGTTCTAAAATACATTGTGGGGTGCCTGGGTGGCTCAGTTGGGTTAAGCCTCTGCTTTCAGCTCAGGTCATGATCTCAGAGTCCAGGGATCGAGCCCCACATCGGGCTCTCTGCTCAGTGGAGAGCCTGCTTCCTGCTCTCTCTCTGCCTACTTGTGATCTCTGTCTGTCAAATAAATAAAGTCTTAAAAAATTAAAATACAATGTAGCCACAATGTGTATGTATGAATGTGTATATGGATAGACACAGATTTACAGACACATACAGACACAAAAAGCACACTTACACAAACTTCATTTTTAAAATGAAAATTCTATTTTAACTCCAGATCTGTACTTAGCAATCAGATCACCAACCATATTGTCAACACTTGGAAAGAGACCTAATGAAGACACAAATTCAAAGTTGTGTCTAATGTCTTTAATGGAGGACAATGAGCCAAGAGAGAAATAAAAATCTGTCCCCAGCCTTCATTAGAAAGCATCTCAAGCTCATCAGGTTCATAAGTACTTCAATGCTTGAGTTCCATAAGCAATGTAAGAAACTTCAAAAGATAATAAAATGACTGTAAGGTACTCAATGAAATAGTAAGGTTAAATTGCACAGTTCAAAAGAATCCTAAAGGTACATTAGAAATTACTTGACCAAAAGAACATACATCGGTATGTCACTGAATCATAATACTCTGACATTTTTGTCACTTAAATTAAATAGGTGATTAGTTAGGCCCATATCACAAAATAAGTGACTCAAAAGTTGTGTTTCAGTGAAAAAACAGGCACACCAATTAAATGTAATTATGAAGATTGGTTAATCTAACTCACACCCTCTATGCAACAAAATCTCTAGTTATGGACGTGACTCAAATTCCATCTTCACATATTACCCATTAGTGGTTCTAATGGATTTGAGCCAAATTTTGAAAAAGCTTTGTAAAGCTAATTTTTGATTGCCATCCTTGATCTCTTAGGCTTAAGCTATCTTGGTATTTAATCTACACATTGCTAACACTGATAAAAGTATACATACAACCTGAGATACAGTATAAAAAGAACCAATCTGCTGATAATAGGTTCTGATAATAAAATAAAAGGGTCTAGAATAAGGGGCAGGGAAGGTTTTCTGAGGAAATTATTCCAAATTTGATTTTAAGTATGAGTAAAAGTTTATTATGGTAAGTAAAGAGAAGGGAAGGAAAAGGAGGCAGACAGAATAGCAACGACAGAAGTTCCTAAGTTGCAGACATCATGGAGTTCTAAAGAAATTGAAACAGCCAGGTGACCAGAGCTCAGAGACTGAAGTAGCAAAAAGTGCTACACAATACAGGAGAGAAGAATGGCAAAATCATGCTGGACCTTGTAATATGGGTTAAGGATTTTCTGTTTTCTTTCATAGCAATAAGAAACATTAAAAATTTTTAATGTGTGAGCACGTGTGTGTGTGTGTGTGTGTGTCTGTCTGTCTGTACACGTGGGTAACCTATCAGCTTGGGGAAAGAGGTATCAATGAACAAGAATCAGTTTGGTAGGGTAAATGTATGATTTTTAGGTGCTATCAAGAGCAATAATGTAGGAAGGAATGCCTTGACTCACTGATTGCCTTCAAACCTCTGTTGTACCACCAATTTCTAATTTTTACTCAGCAGCTTTTTTAACCTGAGGAATAAATTCCTTAGTATGAAAGAAACTGGTCATTTCACTAACTGTTGTTGTTCTTGGTGATTTAGAATAGAGTCATAGTTCTAAAATCAAATAATAAATGTAGTGGAATCTGCTGGTTGTCTGCTCAGCATCCCATCATCCTTCCTTAGAGATTTACAAGTCCTATATAGGCATCCACCCCTGTTCCATACAGCTAATCACCTCTGGAAAATATGTACACTCAGCTGCATAATAACATAAGGTTCAATGCAAAATGAAAATGCACATCCCTTGTTAATAATTATTAAGAATTTCAAAGTGGTCGGGACGCCTGGGTGGCTCAGTTGGTTGGACGACTGCCTTCGGCTCAGGTCATGAGCCCGGAGACCCGGGATCGAGTCCCTCATCGGGCTCCCAGCTCCGCGGGGAGTCTGCTTCTCCCTCTGACCTTCTCCTCGCTCATGCTCTCTCACTGCCTCTCTCTCAAATAAATAAATAAAATCTTTAAAAAAAAAAAAAAAGAATTTCAAAGTGGTATTAGCAGCATATTAAACTAAGCCAGAGGTCCTATACAGACTGCATGGCCATGAGGTCAGCCCTGGTAATTTAACCTATAGTAGCCCAAAGAATGAGTCTGATTATACTAGGAATGGTTATGGTGCCAAAATTTCATCAATGAGACACTGGGAGAGGAGAAAGTTTGTTCACTGGCTTCTGGAAATTTTGTTTCTTAGAAGAGGATGAAGAAAGAGATGATCTCTTTGCTTCCTCTTGTTACTCTTTCTGGATTTGAAGGGGGAAAATGTTGCATCCATCTTGAATGAAACAAATGTTTATGATGGCAGAGACCAGAAATAAAAAGAAGTGGTATAGTTGATCACATTGCTGTGCCAATAAATCAGCCAACCCAGACAGCCATCATGAATCAAGACTTCCTATTACACCAATAATACATTTTCCTTATTATTTGTCATTTTGAGTCAGGGTTTTTGTTATAAGAAGGCAGAAGCATCCCAACTGACAAAAATAATACCCTTTTTACCTAATTTGCTGAAAGAAGTATTCCTTTTTCAGTTAGTAATATTAGCTGCACTATTAAATATTTTTAGAGCTGCTCATGCTCAGAAGAAATGAGTATTACCTAGAAGCAGAATTTGTCAGCTTATTTCTCAAAAGATAAAGAGATCATATGACATAAAATAAAATGCAATAACATTATCTATGTTGGCACATTCTAGGAGAATAAAGGTTTAATTGCAAGATAACTGCCAGGTGAGTAACAATATTCCAGATTTGCTTCTTCTAACATTAAATATAAATATGTATTTTGGTGCTATTTTTGTAAGAAAATTTTGTAATGAAACCAGGTATCATCCAGAGCTCTCCAATGGCAACAAAACAAAACAAAAATTAAAAACAAAAAACAACCACACATCGCTATCAGATTAAGTATTAGACAAGAGAAGAGCAATGAAAATTAATCAGAATAAAATTATGTAAAACAAAGGTGAGACTATTTTCCCTGAAGAATTAAAGTAGCTATCCCAATCTGCAACACCCTCTCTATCCCTTTCCTTCTCAGTTTTGTGTATGGCTACATATATACTTTAAATTTAAACAGAAGAAAAATATGCCAATGGATCTATCTACTTTACTATAGTGAGTCTATAGAATAACAACATGAAATTTTAGTTTCATCCACAGACAAAGTTATTTTTAGGAACTGAAATGAGCACAATGTAGTTGTTCTGGGTAATAGAGACAATAAAGGGGCAGTGTTAAGTGTGATTCCAAATCTGACTCTGAAGCCTATCTTCTTAATTCCTTCAAATCAAAATCTTCACTTATATATAAAATCATAGCTATAGTGGAAGGAACCTCATGGTGCTGAGACCAAACAAAAAAGAAAATAGAAATTAAGGTTGGAAAGGTTAACCAAATTGTGAAAGACATAATTTTTGTTCCTGAGTGAATCTTACAGGCTAAGTGGGAAATCTGCATGTCTAAGTAGTAAGTAAACTTTAAGTCAGAAATTATAATATATATAAATATTTACTACAGTACTATCTTATGAGTGGTTCTGGAGTTTTTGTGGGTTTTAGAACCTATTTAGTGAGGTTAATTTGAAGATACTATATACGAGTTCTTGGGGCAGGGGAGACTAGGCAACACGTTCCTGCACCATGATATTATCCCTGCCCCAAAGACAACTTAAAATCTTCTTGGAGGGAAAAAAAAAAAGAAAGAAAAAGAAAATAATGCATTCAAATAACATTTGAATATAAAATGAAGGGAAATATATTTCATGGAAATAAATGATTACTTTCCATGTGAATAATAAAGAATGGAACTTGAGGCATTCAAAGAATTTAGAAGAAACTTATCAATGTATTGTTCAGAGCAATTTATGTATATGTAGCAGGAAGATCTGAGCCAGGTTTCAAAGCATAGGTTAAACTTACTCTAGGGATAGAATAGCATTCTAGGATGATAGGAAACAGTGGTAAGAGTACAAAGGTAGATAAGTTTAAGTGAAAACAAATGTGAGAAAAATTGAGACTTCATAGAAGAAAGAGAACAAAGTGGGAAATTGGACTTGCCTACCAGGCTTTGACTTTGGAAGTACACATTTAGATATGCCAAGAGTTTATTGAGCAGTATTGTTGTTCATGTTGCACTATTGGGCAGAATGAATTAAACAAAGAGAGACTAGAGTCAGAGAAACCAGTAAACAGGCAAATATAGCATGACAGATTAGGATACAACTGTGGCAGTGGGTTTGGGGAGAATAAATGATATTATAAGAAAAGAATCAATAAAAGTTATTAACTGATGAGATAAGAAGTTGAGGGATAAGGACGTATATCTGATAATTCTACTACCATAGTCATGAAGACAGGAATAAATCCAGAAAGAGTACTTTTAGGGTGACAACAGACCATATAAGTGGAAATAACCAGCAAGCTTCCCTGTAATGGAAATTAGAATATAGAGAGAGTCAAAATGATGGAGGAGTAGCAGATTGAGATGACATTAGGTCTCAGGAGTTCAGCTAGATAGTTATCTAACCATTCCAAACACCTATAAATTGAACAGGAGATCAAGGATAAGAAGAGCAGCAATTCTAGGAACAGAAAATCGACCACTTTCTGAAAGGTAGGACATGCGGAGAAGTGAATCTGAAGTGATGAAAGATAGACCATGGTGGAGGAGGGGCCAGCTCCTGGCAAGTAGTGGAATAATGGAGCACAAAATCTGAACTTTTAGAAGTCTGCTCCACTGGGGCGCCTGGGTGGCTCAGTGGGTTAAAGCCTCTGCCTTCGGCATAGGTCATGATCCCAGGATTGAGCCCCACATCAGGCTCTCTGCTCAGCAAGGAGCCTGCTTCCTCTTCTCTCTGCCTGCCTCTCTGCCTACTTGTGATCTCTGTCAAATAAATAAATAAAAATCTTAAAAAAAAAAAAAAAAGGAAGTCTGCTCCACTGAGGGACATTGCTCCAGAGGCTAAGCAGGGGTGGAGCCCTCATGGGGACAGTGTGATCTTGGGTCCCATGGGGTCACAGAAGGATCAGAGGTGTCTGAGTGTAGCAGAGCTCACAGGTATCAGAGAGGGGAAGCTGACTACAGAAAGGGAGACAAGGAGTGAGCTCTCAGATTGGGATTACCTTAAATGTGATCTGTGGCAGAGTCAGATCACTGCTCTTTGAGCAGGGACCCCACAAGTGGAAGATCTGGGGAGACCCACCTTCCTCCACTGGAAGAGCAGCACGACAGGAATCTGCTGGGTTTGGAGACTCCAAACAGGGTTGTGTGCCAGGGACAGAAATGCTTGGTTACAGGCCGGGTGATCTCAGAGCACAGCTGGAGACCAGGGAAATAGGAGTGATTGACCACTTTTCTCTAAGGGTGCACTGAGGAGTGAGGCCCCCAGCTCTCAGCTCCTCCAGGCCAGAGATTGGAAGGCTGACATTTTCATTCCCATCCTCCAGAGCTCTATGGAAAGCATTCAGGGAACAAAAGCTCCCGAGAGTGAACCCGAGTAGATTACATAGCCTGGCCCCTGGCAAGGGTGGCACAATTCCACCCACCATGGGCAGACATTGAGAATCACTGCAAGAGGCCCCTCCCCGCAGAAGATCAGAAAGAACATCCAGCCAAAACCAAGTTCACTGATCAAGGAGAAAAGCAGAATTCCAGAGGAGGGGAAAGCAAACCATGGAATTCAGGACTTTCTCCCCATGATTCCTTAGGCTTGCAAAGTTAGTTAAATTTTTTATTTTTTTCTTATTCTAACTTTTTTAACTTTTCCTCTTTCCTCTTTTAATGATTTTTTACTAGTTTATCTTAACAATACCTTTCTAGAAAATCTTTTTAAACCTTCATTATTATAGTCATATTTTATCCTTCATTGTATCTAACTTTATTTTTTGTACACATATAAGATTCTTTTCTCCTAAAAATTTTGGGACACAATTTCTTCTAATAGATCAAAATACACCCTGAATCTAGCACAGGACTTTCTTCTAGTCACCAGCCTGAGCAAATTCTCTCCACTTTCTTTTTTCTTTCTTTTTTCCAAACAAATTATCTTATCAATTCCTTTTTTAGAATTTTTTTTGAATTTTCATCTTTACAATCATATTTCATGCCTTCATCGTGTTTATCCTTATTTTTGTATATATATAAGTTCTTCTTCCTTTAAAATGAGAGGTAGTTTCTTCTAAGAGACCACAATACACCGAAAATCAAGTGGGTAGCTCTGTTCTATTCACTAGTCTAATATATATATATATATATATATATATATATATATATATTTTTTTTTTTTTTTTTTTTTTTTTTTTTTTTTTTTTTTTTTTTTTTTTTTTTTTTTTTTTTTTTTTTTTTTTTTTTTTTTTTTTTTTTTTTTTTTTTTTTTTTTTTTTTTTTTTTTTTTTTTTTTTTTTTTTTCTTTTTACCTCCTTCTTCTCCCCCTGATTTGAGGTCTCTTCTGATATGGTTAGCACACATTTTTCTGGGGTCTTTGCCACCCTTTTAGTATTTTATTCTCTCATTCATATATTCTTATCTGGATAAAATGACAAGGCAGAAAAAGTCACCAAAAAAAAAAAAAGAGGCAGTGCTGAAGGCTAGGGACCTAATCGATATGGAGATTGGTACTATGTCAGATCTAGAGTTCAGAATGACAATTCTCAAGGTGTTAACTGGGATCGAAAAAGACATGGAAGATACTAGAGAAACCCCGTCTGGAGAAATAAAATCACTTTCTGGGGAAATAAAAGAACTAAAATCTAAAAACAAACTGAAATCAACAAAGCTATTAATGAGGTTCAATAAAAAATGGAGGCTCTTACTACTAGGATAAATGAATCAGAAGAGAGAATTAGTGATATAGAAGACCAAATGATGGAGAATTAAGAAGCAGAACAAAAGGGAGACAAAGAACTACTGGACCACAAGAGGAGAATTTGAGAGATAGGTGATATTATGAGATGAAACAATATTAGAATAATTGGGATTTCAGAAGAAGAAGAAAGAGAAAGGGGGGGCAGAAGGTACATTGGAGTCAATTATAGTAGATAATTTACCTAATATGGCAAAGGGAACAAGTATCAAAATCAAGGAGGCACAGGGGACCCCTCTCAAAATCAATAAAAATAGGTCCACACCCCATCATCTAATAGTATACTTATAAGTCTTAGTGACAAAGAGAAAATCCTGAAACCAGCTTGAGACAAGAAGTCTGTAACACACAATGGTAAAAATATGAGATTGGCAACAGACATCCAGAGAGACCTGGTGGGCCAGAAAGGACTGGCATGATATATTTAGAGCACTAAGTGAGAAAAATATGCAGCCAAGAATACTATATCCAGCTAAGCTATCACTGAAAATAGAAGGAGAGATTAAAAAAACTTCCAGGACAAACAAAAACTAAAAGAACTTGTAAACACCAAACCAGTCTTACAGGAAATATTGAAAGGGGTCCTCTAAGCAAAGAGAGAGCCTAAAGGTAGTATACCAGAAAGGAACAGAGACAATAACACTAACAGTCACCTTATAGGGAATACAATGGCACTAAATTCATATCTTTCAATAGTTACCCTGAATGGAAATGGGCTAAATGCCTCAATAAAAAGACACAGGGTATTGGAATGGATTAATGTGTTGTCTACAAAAACCTCACTTTAGACCCAAAGAAACCTCCAGATTTAACATGAGGGGGTCAAAACAATTTACCAGGTTAATGGACATCCAAAGAAAGCTGGAGTGGCAATCCTTATACAGACAAATTATATTTTTAAGCCAAAGACTATAATAACAGATGAGGAGGACATATATCCTTTTAAAGGGTCTGTCCAACAAAAAGATCTAACAATTATAAATATCTATGCCCCTAACATGGGAGCAGTCAACTATATAAACCAATTTAAAACAAAATAAAAAAAACACATCGACAATAATACAACAATAGCAGGGGACTTTAACACACCCTCCCTGAAATGGACAGATCATCCAAGCAAAAGATTAACAAAGAAAAAAATGCTTTAAATTACACACTGGACCAGATGGACATCACAGATATATTCAGAACATTCCATCCCAAAGCAACAGAATAAACGTTCTTCTCTAGTGCACAGGGAACATTCTCCAGAATAGATCCCATCCTGAGTCACAAATCAGATCTCAAAAGACTTGCCAAAAGACTGGGATCATTCCCTGCATATTGTCAGACCACAATGCTCTGAAGCTAGGACTCAATCACACAAGAGGAAAGATGGAAAGAATGCAAATATTGCAAAAACATGGAGTCTAAAGAGCATCCTACTAAAGAATGAATGGGTCAACCAGGAAATTAAAGAAGAATTGAAAAAATTCATGGAAACAAATGAAATTGAAAATATAACTGTTCAAAATCTCTGGGACACAGCAAAGGCAGTCCTGAGAGGAAAGTATATAGCAATACAAACCTTATTCAGGAATCAAGAAAGGTCTCAAGTACACAACCTAACCCTACACCTGAAGGAGCTGGAGAGAACAGCAAAAAAAAAAAAAAAAAAAAAAAAAAAAAAAAAAAAAAAAAAAAAAAAAAAAAAAAAAAAAAAAAAAAAAAAAAAAAAAAAAAAAAAAAAAAAAAAAAAAAAAAAAAAAAAAAAAAAAAAAAAAAAAAAAAAAAAAATCCTACACCCAGAATGTGAAGAGAAATCATAAAGATCAGAGCAGAAGTCAATGAAATAGAAACAACAACAACAACAACAACAAAAAAACCAGTAGAACAAATCAACAAAACTAGGAGCTGGTTCTTTGAAAGAATTAAGGAGATTGATAACCCCCTGGCCAGACTTTTCAAAGAGAAAAGAGAAAGGACCCAAATAAATAAAGTCATGAATGAAAGAGGAGAGATCACAACTAACATCAAAGAAATACAAATAATTTTAAGAGCCTATTATGAGTAAGTATATGCCAGCAAATTTGACAATCTGGAAGAAATGGGTGCATTCCTGGAGTCATATAAACTCCCAATACTGAACCAGGGAGAAATAGAAAACCTGAACAGGCCCATAACCAGTAAGGAGATTGAAGCAGTCATCAAAAATCTCCCAAAAAACAAGAGCCCAGGGCCAGACAGCTTCCCAGGAGAATTCTACCAAACATTTAAAGAAAAATTAGTACATATTCTCCTGAAGTTGTTCCAAAATAGAATTGGAAGGAAACTTCCAAACTCATTTTATGAAGCCAGCATTACCTTGATTCCAAAACCAGACAAAGACTCCATTAAAAAAGGGAGAATTACAGACCAATACCCTTGATGAACTCGGATACAACAATTCTCACCAAAATGCTAGCCAATAGGATCCAACAGTTCATTAAAAGAATTATTTAGGGGCGCCTGGGTGGCTCAGTGGGTTAAGGCCTCTGCTTTCGGCTCGGGTCATGATCCCAGGGTCCTGGGATCGAGCCCCGCATCGGGCTCTCTGCTCCGCGGAGAGCCTGCTTCCTCCTCTCTCTCCCTGCCTGCCTCTCTTGCCTACTTGTGATCTCTGTCTGTCAAATAAATAAATAAAATCTTAAAAAAAAAAGAATTATTCACCATGACCGAGTGGGATTTATTCCTGGGCTATAGGTTGGCTCAACATCCAGAAATCAATCAATGTGATACAATACATTGATGAAAGAAAGAAGAAGAACCATATGATACTCTCAAGTAGATGCTAAAAAAGCATTTGACAAATGCAGCATCCTTTCTTGATCAAACTCTTCACACTCTAGGCATACAGGGTACATACCTCAATAACATAAAAGCCATCTATGAAATACCCACAGCCAGTATCGTTCTCAATGGGGAAAAACTGAAAGCCTTCCCCTAAGGTCAGGAACATGGCAGGGATGTCCACTATCACCATGCCATTCAACATAGTAATAGAAGTCCAAGTCTCAGCACTCAGACAACAAAAGAAAAAAAGACATCTGAATCGCCAAAGACATAGTCAAACTCTCACTCTTTGTAGATGATATGATACTTTATGTGGAAACCCCAAAAGACTCTACTCCAAAACTGCTAGAACTCATACAGGTATTCAGTAAAGTCTCAGGATATAAAATGAATGCACAGAAATCAGTTGCATTTCTATACACCAACAGCAAGACAGAAGAAAGAGAAATTAAGGAGTCAATCCCATTTACAACTGCACCCAAAACCATAAGATACCTAGGAATAAACCTAACCAAAGAGGCAATGAATCTGTACTCAGAAAACTATAAAGTACTCATGAAA
>PISX010029194.1:0-20371 GCA_004024625.1 Mellivora capensis | reverse complement strand
TTATAGCAGCAATGGCCACGGTTGCCAAACTGTGGAAAGAACCAAGATGCCCTTCAACAGACGAATGGATAAAGAAGATGTGGTCCATATACACTATGGAGTATTATGCCTCCATCAGAAAGGATGAATACCCGACTTTTGTAGCAACATGGACGGGACTGGAAGAGATTATGCTGAGTGAAATAAGTCAAGCAGAGAGTCTCAATTATCATATGGTTTCACTTATTTGCGGAGCATAACAAATAACACGGAGGACATGGGGAGATGGAGAGGAGAAGGGAGTTGAGGGAAATTGGGGGGGAGATGAACCATGAGAGACTATGGACTCTTAAAAATAACCTGAGGGTTTTGAAGGGGCGGGGGGTGGGAGGTTGGGGGAGCCTGGTGATGGGTATTATGGAGGGCACGCATTGCATGGAGCACTGGGTGTGGTGTAAAACTATGAATTCTGTTACGCTGAAAAGAAATAAAAAAAATAGAAAAAAAAAGACTGGAGGATTTAATATGGTAAGAGGAAAAGTAGCATAACTGTTAGATTCCTAATGGAAGAACTGGTGGTGCTCTAATTTTGTTAACAATAAATGTCATTTGCATACCAGGCACGGTATAAATACTTGAGAGTCTCCAGATAAATCTGTGATCTAAAAGACATGTGAGAAATGTAAAAACTATCATGGGAATATTGAAGAGATTAGAATAAGAGTTTGGACAGCATAATTGGAGATCTTTCTCTTTCTGCAGTACCTCTATAAAATTGGAAAAATTTAGTTTATAGGAAATTAAAGATACTTGGGAAGTTCTTGAGTTCTTTGAGTTGTTTTTTCTGCCAGTGGTGATGAATATGAAGAGTTAATTTAAAAACTAGTATAACGCAGAACGTTAGATATTTGTAAATATATTTTTAATTAAAATTCCAACCATATTAATACTTGAATGCAAATTATAAGTGCCTGGGACTGTGGTAAGCTCAGTTATAGAAGGATGAATGTACAAGAACATTCTTGTCCTTTCATATTTACCTTGCAGGAATAAATAGGTGGTTCAATCTACAGGTAGAGAGGCAGCAGAATAGCCCATTGTAGTATCATTGCATCACTGTAATCATAGTTTATATGTCAATGACTTAATCTCTAGGCCTCTGTTTTACAACTGTAAAAAGGGGATATAACAGTCAGGGGCAGAGCCCCTGCCCACCTATAAATGCCTCTAAGAAAATTGGAAAATGCCACCCTTTCCTTTAGCAGAATATAGCCCCACAAACTCAGCAAGTGGAGCACAGGCTGGATTTCAGCCACACTTTCTTTTGCTGGGTTTGCTTGTACAAAGTACAATTTAGATAGCTGTATATAGCAGCCATGGTCTGAGTTCTTGGTTGCCTGCAACAAAGACCAACCCTAAGTATCTTAAGTCAAAGGAGAATTCACTGGGAGGGATTTGGGGCTGTGGGACTATGAGAAAGTGACAAGAGCTAGGGCATCTCTGGCATCAGTACCTTAGTTAACTAAAGTTTCAACTCAGGAGCTTCCTGATTCTTGGGCCCTGAATTTGGCCCAGTGAATTTGGCCTCTGTTTGTGCCCTCTTCCTTTGCATTGCTCACTCACTGGGATTTACAGCCCTAAGAGTGATGTTTGATTGCCTGGTACCAGGTTGTACCAGGGAGTTAGTGAAGGAAGGAATGAAGGAAGAAACAGGCTCCCTCTTGGGAAATGGGAAATGGTAGTGAGAGGTGGCACTCGGTGCCCCACTAAGACTACACACCACTTGAATTATCCCCAAGGGGACATTTGGGTGCTGGATAAATACAAAATGGTAAATGTATGGTATAGGACTTAGGTATTTATATTTGCTGTTTTTGCTTAGGTAACATATTCTCTATTCCCATCTTCTGTCAGATTCAGAACCTTCCAAATGACCCTGTCCCCACTCCTTCCTACTGTGAAAGACCACTAGTGCTTGTAGACAGGATTACCAAAATGAGAGAATAGTAACAGTGATCTGGTTTTCAGTACTTGCCCAAGACTTTGTTGATTTTTCTCTTAGATGTGAATTTTTTATGCCCTTGAGTTTCTTCTGTGTACAGAACTTTTGTAGTCAAGTCTCTGTACAAACTTCTAGCCTAGCACCTAGTCCAGTGGGATTTGTCTTTCTAATGCAATTGCCCATATTATGGAACAACAGACTTCCTTCTTCTTACATATAGTTCTTTTGATGGAATGATGTTCATTTACTAAAAAAAAAAAAAAACAAAAACTAACACTGTTCTAAGACCTAGTGATGTTCTAAGTTCTAGTTTATCTATTTTTTTATTAGTAAAACCTAGATGGTCTTATAGATTTCTTGTGTGTTACATTCAGTCTAGTGATAGAGACAAGAAAAAATAAGTGGACATATTTATAAAAATGCAAGTATAAATTATGAGGAGAATAATTTTAAGTAAAAACAGCTCAAAAATAGAGGATATCAAGGGTGAGATCTTAAGAAAGGATAGCCATTAGACTTCTAAAAGAACAGATGAGTCATGATCTGAGGATTGACAAGAAACCTCTCAGACAGGTGGGTGGTGAGGTAGAGGTCAAGGATGTAAGGAGTAGGTTTAGGGTGGGGTTGGGATGTAAGTAGTGTATATTATTCAGTGTGGGTCAGGCTTAAGCTATGGTAATAAGTAGCGCCAAAATCATAGTATCTTTTTTTTTAAGATTTTATTTATTTATTTGACAGAGAGAGATCACAAGTAGGCAGGGAGGCAGGCAGAGAGAGAGAGAGGAGGAAGCAGGCTCCCCGCCTAGCAGAGAGCCCGATGCAGGACTTGATCCCAGGATCCTGAGATCATGACCCGAGCCGAAGGCAGAGGCTTAACCCACTGAGCCACCCAGGCACCCCCAAAATCATAGTATCTTAACCCTTGAAAGTTTATTTCTTGCTTATGCAAAGTCTTTTCTCTGGGACAACTATACACTTTTGGTGACTCAGGTCTATCACCTGGACCCCCATAAACACACATGGCTGTCATGTTCTCCACCAAAATGGAAGAGCAAGGGGGAAGGTTATGCAATGCTTTTCCCCACTGTTAACAGACCATTGACCTGAATGAGTTCATAGCCCTATTTAACTGCAGTAAGCTGGGATGCTGAGGGATGAATGGAGAGCTGTGTATTGTGGGGCATTAGTTATGCCTTCCTCAGAGTGTGAGCATAAAGGGGGAGCTAGAGCATTCCAGGCAGAGAGAAAAGCCTGGAGGAAGGTCTGGAAATAGCATTATGATTAGCATACTGCAGTACTGTTGGGTTGTAAGAGATCATGCCACCTTCTGTAGTCATGTAGAAAGTGCACACTTGAAGAATGACACTTGAAGAATTGTTCCAGTTACTGGAATTCAGTGGAAAATCATGTCTTTCATATAAAAATATGGCTTCTAGGACTTCTGGGGAAGATGACAGAGTAGGAGGATCCTAAGATCACTTTGTCCCATGGATATACCTAGATAATGCCTACATTAGTGTAAATAACACAGAAAATGACCTGAAAACTGGCAGAACAGACTCTCCACAGCTAAATTAGAGAAGAAGCCATATCAAGAAGAAAAGAAAGTGGAGATGTGGTTGGAAACCAAGCTGACCTGTGAGAATATCCACAGGAGGGAGGGACACTGCAGGCACAGAGAAGGAAGATGAACATACCCCACACCAGGCACCCCATGCCAGGGGGAACCTGTATTGAGAAGATGAATCTCATAACATTTGGAGGATTAAAAAGCAGAGGGGCTTTAACATCACGAGTTCTTAAAATCAGTGAAGCTTAACACATAGAATGTTAAAAATCAGCAGGCTTGGCTCTGGAAGAGCCTGAAGGTGATAGGAAACTGAATCCTGCCCTTAAAGAGACGGTATAACAAACATCCCTGCTGAGATGCAGCATAGAAATGTCTGTTTGAAAAACACTTGTGATATATGGGAGGGAGATTTGTTTTACTAATCTCAGACTCTGTGTTGGAGGGTCAGGGCTATTGGGAGACTTGTCTAAGAACAAAGGAGCTGGAGGGCACCGTTTTCCTCCCCTACCTCCCAGACTAGATACATGGACACCTGTGGGAACGAGCACAGTGCAAAATTTCTCTACCTAGCTTGCTAACAACATACCCTGCCCCTGTGCTTTTTTATGGACCCATCCCCTCCAACCCAACCTCAGAAAGTGTTCTCCAAAGTGGCTTTAGATCCCCTCCTATAGCAGACCTGCTCAAACATTGCTAACACAGGGCATCACACCTGTGTGTTCTCTTGTGGACCCACCCCCTCCAACACACCCTTGGCAGAAGCCAATCCAAAGCGTCTCCACAAGCCTGGCAGTGTGCAAGTAGTCACAATGGGGCCAGCACCAATCCAAAGTGACTCCTGTCCTGCGGAGAGAAGAGGATAACCACAGACACCATTTAGACTGCAGCCCTAACAGTGGGCTGGGGCAGATGTCTGGTCTGACTCCAGGCCCTGCCCACTTACAAAAGCTTCTCAGGAGACAGCACAGGGAGAGCTCCCTGCAGGTTAGGGTGTCAAGTTCTGTCAAATGCCTCGTCTGACCCAACTCAAGCCAAAGGTAGCCCCAGACTGGCCCATTAACAGCACAGGGATGAAACCCTGCTCACAATAGGTAAAGAGAGCATTGCAGATGGGACTGAATTGAAGGCAAACACAGCTCAGCCACAATAGTAGGACACATGCAACACAAACAGGAGACACCCATGAAATTCAGCGTTCTGGTGAACAGGTGGCATTGCACTGCAGGGCAGTACAGGACCTCTATTTCATGAATCCAGTACTTTCAAGAGCAGGATACATAACTAATTTACCTAAAACATAGAGACAGACCCAAGGAGTTAGACAAAATGAGAAGACAGAGGGATATGTCCTAAATGAAAGAACAGGACAAAAATCACAAGAGAATTAAATGGAGATAAGTAATATGCCTGATAGAGAATTTAAAATAATGGTCATAAATATATTCATCGGACTTGAGAAAAGAGTGAAAGATCTCAGTGAGAACCTCAACAATGAGGTAGAAAATATAAAAAAGGATGAGTCAGAATGAAGAAATAAATAACTGAAATAAAAAATACATCTAATGGAATAAATAGTAAACTCAAGGATGCAGAAGGATGGATCAGCAACCTAGGAAGATAGAGTAATGGAAAACAAACAAGCTGAACAGGAGAAAGAAAAAGGATTTTAAGAAATGAAAATAGATTAAGGGAATTCAGCAACACTTTCAAGCATCATAGGGATCCCAGAAGGAGAAGAGTGATAAAAGGGGCCAGAAAATTTATTTGAATAAATAATAGCTGAAAACTTTCCTAATCTGGGGAAGGAAACAGGGATCCAGACCCAGGAGACACAGAGAGACCCCAACAAAATTAACCCAAGAAGTCCACATCAAGACACCCAGTAATTAAAATGGCAAAAAGTAGTGATAGAGAATTTTAAAAGTAGCAAGAGAAAAGAAAACATTTATATTCTAAGGAAATCCCATAAGGCTATCAGCTGATTTTTCATAGAAACTTTGCCAGAAGAGAGTGGCACAATATATTCAAAGTGCTAGAAGAAAATAAACTTGCAACCAGGAATAGTCTGTCTAGCAAATCTTTCATTCAGAATAAGCAAGATACAGTTTCTCAGACAAAGTCAGAGGAATTCATCACCACTAAACCAACCTTATAAGAAATGTTAAAAGGAATTCTGAGTGGAAAGGAAAGGCCATAAACAAGAATAAGAAAAGTAGGAAGCACAAAAGAAGTAAAATGAAGTATGTCTATAAAAATCAGTCAAGGGGTTCACAAAATGAATGGATATAAAGTACAGTACCATATATTTAAAATGTGCAGGGGGCAAAGAGGTAAAAATTTGGTATTTTAAGAATGAGTCCAAACTTAAGGGACCATCAACTTAATATAGACTGCTATATCCATAAGATGTTATATACAAATTTAATGGTAACCACAAATCAAAAAGTGGACAAGGAATGCAAAAAAATAAAGAGAAAGGAATCTATATCTCTATAGAAGCCAGGACACTGTGAGAGGAGAGGGCAAGAGAAGAACTACAAAAACAATCATATAACAAGTTACAAAATGACAATAAATACATACAAAAAAAATAAATACATACATACAAAATGACAATAATTACTCTGAATGTAATGGACTAAATGTTCAATCAAAAGATGTAGGGTGGGGGCACCTGGGTGGCTCAGTGTGTTAAGCCTCTGCCTTCAGCTCAGGTCATGATCCCAGGGTCCTGGGATCGAGCCCCACATCGGGCTCTCTGCTCAGCGGGGACCCTGCTTCCCCCCCCCCCCCGTCTGTTGCTCTGCCTACTTGTGGTCTCTCTCTGTCAAATGAATAAATAAAATATTTTTTTAAAAAGATGTAGGGTGATGAAATTGATTAAAGAAGCAAAACCTATCTATATGCTGCCTACAAGAGACTTATTTCCAACCTAAAGACACATGAAGATTGAAGGTGAAGGGATGGAAAAGCATTTGTCATTCCAGTGGAAGTGAAAAGAAACCTGGGGCATCAATACTTACATCATACAAAACAGACTTTAAAACAAAGACTGTAACAAGAGACAAAGAAGGACACTATATAATCATAAAGGGAACAATTCAACAAGAAGTTCTAACAATGGTAAATAGATATGCACCCAACATGGGAGTACCCAAATACATAAAACTGTTGATAACAAACATAAAGGAACTAATCCATGCTAATACAATAATACTAAGGGACTTTAATACCTCACTTACATCAATGGATATATCATCCAAACAGAAAATCAACAAGTAAACAGTGGCTTTGAATGACATATTTGACCAAATGGATCTAACAGATATATGCAGAACATTTCATCCTAAAACAAGAGAATACATAATTTCATTGAACATCTCCAAAATAGATCACACATTAGGCCACAAAACAAACTGAAAAATGTTGAAGTCTTACCATGCATCTTTTCTGATCATAATGCTATGAAATTAGAAATTAATCACAAGAAAAAATCTGGAGAGAGCACAAATTTATGGAAGTTGAATAGCATTATACTAAACAATGAATGAACAACCAAAAAATTAATGAGGAGATCAAAAATACATAGAGACCATTGAAAATGAAAGCACAATGGTCCAAAACTTTTGGGATACAGCAAAACCTGTTCCAAGAGGGAGGTTTATAGTAATACAGGTGTACCTCAAGAAGCAAGAAAAATCTCAAATTTAACAACCTAATCTTACACCTAAAGGAGCTAGAAAAAGAATGACCAGCAAAACCCAAAGCGAGGTGAAGGCAGGAAATCAGAGATTAGAGCAGAAATAATTGAAATAGAAACCAAAAAACACAATAGAAAAGATCAATGAAACCAGAAGCTGGTTCTTTGAAAAGATCAACAAAATTGATAAACCTTTAGGCAGGCTCATCAAAACAAAATAAGACAAAATAAAAGAGAGAGAGAGAGAGAGAGAGAACTCAAACAAAATCAGAAATGAAAGAGGTGAGGGCCCCCTGGGTGGCTCAGTTGTTAAGCGTCTGCCTTCCACTCAGGTCTAGATCCCAGGGTCTTGGGATCGAACCCTGCATTGGGCTCCCTGGTCTGTGGGAAGTCTGCTTCTCCCTCTCTCACTACCCCTGCTTGTATTCTCTCTCTCTCTCTCACTGTCTCCCTCACTCTGTCAAATAGATAAAATAAATAAAAGAAGAGAAATAACAAGATATATAAAGGATTATGACAGAGTGTTATGAAAAATTATATGCCAAAATTTGGACAAGATTGAAGGGATGGGTAAATTCCTGGCAACATATAACCTTTCCAAACTGAATCAGGAAGAAATAGAAAATTTGAACAGACCAGTTACCGGCAATGAAATGGAATCAGTAATCAAAAAACTCCCAATAAACAAAAATCCAGAACCAGATGGCTTCACAGGTGGAATCTACCAAATATTTAAAGAAGAGTGAATATCTATTCTTCTCAAACTATTCCAAAAAATAGAAAGGGAAGGAAAACTTCCAAGTCCGTTCTATGAAGCCAGCACTACCCTGAGACCAAAATCAGATAAAGATACTGCAAAAAAAAGAGAACAACAGGCCAATATCTCTGATGAATATAGATGCAAAAATCCTCAACAATCTTCAGGTACTTAATATTTGAAGTCACTGAGTTTCTATTTGTCTTTCCTGGTATTACAGCAGGCTTTCAGTCAAAGATGGCACTGACCTGAGAGCAGGCAAGAGCCATGTCACCAACCAGGAGACAAAGGAGCATTTTAGTTTTCTAAAAACAAATAAAGTTTTTATGTTATGTTAATCACCATACAGTGGTTTTTGATGTAATGCTCCATGATTCATTGTTTGCATCTAATACCCAGTGCTCCATGCAGTACATGTCCTTCTTAATACCCATCACTGGGCTTACCCATCCCTCCAGCTTCCTCCCCTCTAAAACGCTCAGTTTGTTTCCCAGAGTCCATAGTCTCTCATGCTTCATCTTCCCTCCGATTCCCCCCCCACTTCATTTTTTCCCTTCCTTCTCCTAATGTCCTCCGTGCTATTCCTTATGTTCCACAAATAAGTGAAACCATATGATAATCGACTTTCTCTGCTTGATTTATTTCACTTAGCATAATCTCCTTCAGTCCCATCCATGTTGATGCAAAAGCTTGATATTCGTCCTTTCTGATGGCTAAGTAATATTCCATTGTATTTATGGACCGCATCTTCTTTATCCATTTGTCTCTGTTTTTTCCACAGTTTGGCTATTGTGGGCATTGCTGCTATGAACATTGGGGTGCATACGGCCCTTCTTTTCACTACACCTGTATCTTTGAGGTAAATACCCAGTAGTGCAATTGCTGGGTCATAAGGTAGCTCACTTTTAATTTTTTGAGGAACCTCCACACTGTTTTCTAAAGTGCCTATAACAACTTACATTCCCACCAACAGTGTAAGGGGGTTTCCCTTTCTCCACAGCCTCTCCAACATTTGTTGTTTCTTGCCTTGTAAATTTTTGCTATTCTAACTGGTGTAAGGTAGTATCTCAATGTGGTTTTGATTTGAATTTCCCTGATGGCTAATGATGAACATTTTTTCATGTGTCTTTTAGTCATTTCTATGTCTTTTTTGGAGAAGTGTCTGTTCATGTCTTCTGTCCATTTTTTGACTTGATTATTTGTGTTTTTTTGGGTGCTGAGTTTGAGAAGTTCTTTATGAACCTTGGATATCAGCCCTTTGTCTGTAGTGTCATTTGCAAATATCGTCTCCCATTCCCTGGGTTTCCTCTTTGTTTTGTTGACTGTTTCCTTTGCTGTGCAGAAGCTTTTGATCTTGATGAAGTCCCAAAAGTTCATTCCAACTTTTGTTTCCCTTGCCTCTGGAGACATGTCTTGAAAGAAGTTGCTGTGGCCTATGTTAAAGAGGTTATTGCCTATGGTCTCCTCTAGGATTTTGACAGATTCCTGTCTCACACTGAAGTCTTTCATCCATTCTGAGTTTATCTTTTTGTATGGTGTAAGAGAATGATTGAGTTTCATTTCTTCTGTATACAGCTGTCCAATTTTCCCAGCATCACTTATTGAAAAGACTGTCTTTTTTCCACTGGATATTTTTTCCTGCTTTGTCGAAATTTAGTTGACCATAGAGTTGAGGGTCCATATCTGGGCTCTCTATTCTGTTCCATTGATCTGTGTGTCTGTTTTATGCAAGTATCATGCTGTCTTGGTGATCACAGCTTTATAATACAGCTTGAAATCAGGCAACATGATGACCCCAGTTTCATTTTTCTTTTTCAAACTTTCCTTGGTGATTCAGGGTCTTTTCTGGTTCCATACAAGTTTTAGGATTGTTTGTTCCAGCACTTTGAAAAATGCTGATGGCATTTTGATCAGGATGGAATTGAAAGTAGAGATTGCTCAGAGCAGCATAGACATTTTAACAATGTTTATTCTTCTGATCCATGAGTATAGAATGTTTTTCCATATTTTTGTGTCTTCTTTGATTTTTTTCATGAGTGTTCTGTAGTTCCTAGATTATGGATCCTTTACCTCTTTGGTTAGGTTAATTCCAAGTTATCTTATGGCTTTTGGTGCTATTGTAAATGGAATTGATTCTCTAATTTCTCTTTCTATAGTTTCATTGTTAGTGTATAAGAAAGCAACTGATTTCTGTGCATTGATTTTATATCCTGCTACATTACTGAATTGCTGGATGAGATCTAGTAACTTGGGGGTGGAGTCTTTTGGGTTTTCCCATAAAGTATCATGTCATCTATGAAGAGAGAGAGAGTCTGACTACTTCTTTGCTAATTTGAATACATTTTATTTCTTTTCATTGTCTGATTGCTATTGCTAGGACTTCTAATACTATGTTGAACAATAGTGGTGAGAATGGGCATCCTTGTCATGTTCCTGATCTTAAGGGAAATTCTCTCGGCTTTTCCTCATTGAGAATGATATTCACTGTGGGTTTTTCATATGTGGGTTTTATGATATTGAGGAATGTTCCCTCTATCCCAATACTCTGAAGAGTTTTAATCAGGAAATGATGTTGTATTTTGTCAAATGCTTTTTCTACATCAATTGAGAGGACCATGTGATTCTTCTCTCTTCTCTTATTAATGTGTTCTATCACATTGACTTGTGAACGTTGAACCACACTTGCATCCCAGGGATATATCCCACCTGGTCATGGTGGATAATCCTTTTAATGTACTGCTGGATCCCATTAGCTAGGATCTTGTGGAGAATTTTGGCATCCATATTCTTCAGGGATATTGGTCTGAAATTCTACTTTTTGATGGGGTCCTTGTCTGGTTTTGAGATCAAAGTAATGCTGGCCTTAGAGAAAGAGTCTGGAAGTTTTCCTTCTGTTTCTATTTTTTGGAACAGCTTGAGAAGAGCAGCTATTATTTCTTCTTTGAATGTTTGGTAGAATTCCCCAGGGAATCCATCAAGTCCTGGACTCTTGTTTTTTTGGGAGGTTCTTGATCACTGTTTCAATCTCATTACTGGTTATTGATCTATTCAGGCTGTGAATTTCTTCCTGTTTCAGTCTTGGAAGTTTATAGGTTTCCAGGAGTGCATCCATTTCTTCTAGGTTGCTTAACTTTTTGGCATATAGCTGTTGATAATAATTTCTGATGATTGTTTCTATTTCCTTGGTATTAGCCATGATCTCTCCTCTTTCATTAATTAATTAATTCTATTTTTAGAATTCTATTTTAATTCTATAGATTCCATAATTCTATAATTCCATAATTCTATAAATTCCATTTACAAAATTAGAATTCTATTTTAATTAAATAATTCTATTAATTTGGGTCCTTTCTCTTTTCTTTTGGATAAGTCTGGCCAGTGGCTTATCGATCTTATTAATTCTTTCAAAGAACCAGCTTCTAGTTTTATTAATGTGTTCTTCTGTATTTCTGTTTTCTAATTCATTGATCTCTTCTCTAATCTTAATTATTTCCCTTTGTGTGTGGGTTAGCCTTAATTTGTTGTTGATTCTCTGGTTCTTTAAGGTGTAAAGATAGTTTGTGTATTCGGGATTTTTCTTATTTTTTGAGTGAGGTTTGGAATACTATGTATTTCCCCCTAAGGACCACCTTTGCCATATCCCATAGGTTTTGAACTGCTGTGTGTTCATCCTCATTAGTTTCCATGAATTGTTTAAGTTCTTTGATTAAGTTTCCATGAATTGTTTAAGTTCTTTGAATTGTTAAGTTCTTAAGTTTGATCACCCAAACATTCTTGAGCAGGATGGTCTTTAGCTTCCTAGTGTTTGAATTTCTTCCAAACTTTTCTTGTGATTGAGTTCCAGTTTCAAAACACTGTGGTCTGAGAATATGCTGGGAATAATCTCAGTCTTTTGGTGTTTGTTGAGACCTGATTTGTGACACAGTATATGGTCTCATCTGGAGAAAGTTCCATGTGCACTTGAGAAGAATGAGTATTCTGTTGCTTTATGGTGGAATGTTCTGTGTATCTATGATGTCCATCTTGTCCAGTGTGTCATTCAAAGCTCTTGTTTCTTTGTTGATTTTCTGCTTAGATGATCTGTCTATTACTGAAAATGGAGAATGAAAGTCTCCTACAATTAATGTATTACTATCAATATGTCTCTTTATTTTGATTAACAGTTGGCTTATGTAGTTGGCTGCTCCCATGTTGGGAGCATAGATATTTACAATTGTTAGAACTTATTGTTGGATAGACCCTTTAAGAATGATATAGTGTCCTTCTGTATCTCTGACCACCGTCTTTACCTTAAAATCTAATTTGTCTGATATGAGAATTGCTAGCCCCGCTTTCTTTTCTGATCTTTTGGCATGAAAGATGGTTCTCCATCTCTTCACTTTCAGTCTGGATGCATTTTTATGTTCAAAATGAGTCTCTTGTAGACAGCATATGGGTGGGTCCTATCTTTTTATTCAATCTGCAACCCTGTGGTGTTTTATAGGAACATTTAGACCATTCACATTGAGAGTGATTATTGAAAGATATGATTTAATTGACATCATGTTGCCTGTGAGGACTTTGTTTCTATGGATTGTACATTTCTGTTCTATATCACTCTTGGGGTCTTTCTCCTTTTATAGAACCTCCCTTAATATTTCTTGCAGGGCTGGCTTAGTGGTCACATATTCTTTCAGGTTTTTTTAAAAGATTTTATTTATTTGACACAGAGAGAGAGATATCACAAGCAGGCAGAGAGGCAGTCAGAGAGAGAGGGGGAAGCAGACTCCCCACAGAGCAGAGAGCCCAATGTGGAGCTCGATCCCAGGACCCTGAGATCATGACCTGAGCCAAAGGCAGAGGTCTAACTCACTGAGCCACCCAGGCACCCCTTCTTTCAGTTTTTGCCGGTCTTAGAAACTCTTTACCTTTCCATCTATTCTAAATGAAAGCCTTGCTGCATGTTCATCTCATTTAGTACCCTGAATATGTCTTGCCAGCCCTTTCTGGCTTGTCAGGTCTCTGTGGACAGGTCTGACATTATTCTGATATTCCTCCTTCTGTACATAAGGAATCTCTTCCCCCTACTGCCTTTAAGATGGTTTCATTGGTTTTAAGATTTGCAAGTTTTACTATTACATGCCAGGGCATTGGTTTAATCTCTTTGATCTTGGAAGGTGTTCTCCGTGCCTCTAGAACACAAATGCTTGTTTCATTCCCCAGATTAGGGAAGTTCTCAGCTAGGATTTGCTTAAATATATCTTCTAGTCTCTGGTGGAGGTCCCTCTCCACTCCCTCAGGGATCACACTAATTCTGACATGGGAATGTTTCATGGCATCATTTATTTCTCTAATTCTGTTTTCATTGATTCTAAGCTGTTTGTTCCAGGTCTCCTCCTGATTCTTCTTTTCTATCAATTTGTCTTCTAGATCACTAATTTATTCTTCTGCCTCATTTACCCTTATTAGAGTATCCGTATTAGATTGGATCTCATTGATAACGTTTTTAAGTTCTGCCAGATCAGCTCTCACTTCTGCCCTTAGAGAATGTATGTTGCCATTAATGGTTTTCTCCAACCTAGCTATTGTCCACATAAATTTTATGCCAAAGTCTATTTCCGACATCTTGCTTATATCTATATCCATCTGTTCTGTGGCAGAGGTTATAGTCTCTGAATTTTTCCTGTATTGGGGGTTCCTCCTCTTAGTCATTTTGTTGAGGGGTGGTTGAGGGAATGTACAGAGTCCAGATTATTGACCACAACCCAAGCAAGATGCACCTGTTTTATAGGGATCTTAGGATCATCGGCCTCTTGATCTTTCAGCTTGTCTTCTGGGGGAGGGGTCTATGGTGCTGTTACTCAGGCAACCCAGTTTGGGCAGAGTTGTCCTGCCCCCCTGAAGGGGCTGATGGGCCAAGTGAAAACCAGTTTTGGGGGTCTTTTGTTCTCTGGGGTCTTTCCCTGGTGGCTTTCTGCATTTCTTCCAAGAGTCAGAGCAGAAGTAACCGTAACCAAACTTCCATCTCAGAACAGAGAGATCGCAGATGAGCCCTCCAAGCCACACTGCCTCTGTTTTTGTCTGTGCTGCTAAAAACTGCAGCATCCTGGGTTGTGCACCCCACAGCAGCACTCCCAGCCCTCACTTCCAGGTTTACAGGTCCAGGCATGTCTCTGCCCTTTGTCGTCGTCGTCGTCGTCGTCGTCCTCCTCCTCCTCCTCCTCCTCTTCTTTTTTAAAATAATCTTTCTAATGTTGAATTGATCAAGAATTTTTTGAAGGAATGTAAACCTCCTTTTTTTTTTTTAAGACTTTATTCACTTATTTGACAAAGAGAGACACAGCAAGAGAAGTAACATAAGTGAGGGAATGGGAAGGGGAGAAGAAGTCTTCCTGCCAAGTAGGGAACATGATTTGGGGCTCAATCCCAGGACTCTGGGATCACGACCTGAGCTGAAGGCACATGCTTAATGACTGAGCCACCCAAGCACCCCTGCCCTTTGTGCTTCTAAAACCACCAGTCGTCCCCTGTTTGCATACATGCCCTGGCAGCTCCAGGTCTCATTCTGTGGAGCTGCCCTAAAGTCCTTTCCCTGCCACTACTGGTCTTTGAGTCTGTGCCCAGTCCCCAGTGGGAGAGGCTTTTACACTCCGGCAGCACAGGATCCCAGAGGCTCCCTCCCCCTTCCGTTTATCTTCCAATATCTGCCCACAGAATCATGACTCCCTGCTTCATACCTGGAAACCAACTGCCAGAGATATTCTATTGGTATAGATCAGGATATATCTTCTTACATTTCAGGCTGATTTCATGAGTCTTCAGAGTGGTCTGGTAGACGTCCAGCTTAATTCAGGGGACCAGTTGAAATAGGGTCCCCCTACTCCTCCATCTTACCATATTGTCAAAATAAATCAATTTTCATAGATGTTCTAGGACCAAATTCTTCATCCTGATAAGGGCATCATATAATAGTGATAGGTTTCCCAGTTATAGTTTACCCTATGAATTTAAAAATTTTAAATAGCATTGTCCAGACACTTAATTTTTTGTGTTAAGGAAGGCCATGAATTAGAGTTTTTAGGCCAGTAGTTCTGGTCCCTTTCCTCAGAGCACACTCTTCCAACTTTCTTTGGTGGTGTCCCTTCTCCTGCAGTTTGCCAGGCTGTGATGCTCTTTCCTTTTTTCTTTAATTGGCTAAATCCTTTTGACCCTTAAGTACTCCTTTTAGGCATCATTCCCTCCTGGAAGCCTTTTTTGGATTTCCAGGTTGTGCTCAGTGCCCCTCTTCCAGCTTCTCCTGGCACTCAATACCTTTATCTTATCCTTTAGCTTTACTTAATTGAAATTAACTGCTTTGAGGGCTCTTCCTCCCCCTTCATTAGAATCTCAAGTCCTTATGTGTAGGGTCTGTCTTTATTCAGCCTTTTCACTTCTAGATCTAGTAAAGTCCTTAATAAATAGCAGTTGAGGGGTACCGGGGTGGCTCCATCAGCTAAGCATCTGCCTTCAGCTCAGGTCATGATCCCAGGGTCCTAGGATTGAGCCCATCATCGAGTCCATATCTGGCTCCCTACTTAGTGGGTAGTCCCTCTCCTTCTGACCCTCCCTGCCCCTGCTCATGCTCTCTCTCTCTCTCAAATAAATTAATGAAATGTTTAAATAAATAAATAGTCAGTTAAACCATATTAAGTGGGCAAAAGCTGGCTTCCAGTAAGATGCTGTGAAAGTTCCATAATTCTGTTGTAGCTGTGGAAGTGAGAACTGATTTTATATAGCCATCATTGAAACAATGAAGCCAAAACTAAACTCCACAACCTTGCCATCCCAGAGAAGGTAACTAGAAGACACTGAATCTTATTGCTGACTTTAATTCTAACCTGTTTTGAAGCAAATTGTTTATTTCATGTGTCTTAATTTGCACAACTGCAAAATAGCTGTGAATATTGCCAAAAACATAGCACATGCAGCTTAATCAATGCAGAAGACCAAGAGTCTTGGATCAGTTGTACTGATTTGACATTTTCCTGGAATCGACAAGGAGGATGTATTTTCATGTGGCAAGCTACTAGATCTGCTCCCCCCGCTCCAAATTTCAAGTTATAAACACTCTTCTCGTTGACATTTTATTAGAAAGTAACACAAAGCAGATTGCTGTGTTTGCACTCTGTGGACATTTTATATAAGGCACATTGTGTGTTCTGTGTGTGCCAGGCATGATGGCATCCTTGGAGATTAAGCCTTCAAATCCTGTCCTACTATTTTAATAATTTCATTGACTTAACCTTTATATAGATGAAGTGTATAATTTCCTCAAAGAATACTTTGCTGCTTCTGTGCTTGCTGAAAGAATGCTTCAAGTTAGAAATTTGGTCTGTGCTCTGTCAGGTGATGATACAAAAGGTTTAACTTAAACACAAACACTAGGTCACAGAGGGACAGGATCCAGATGGTTTTGTATATGATATCAACATCCTCCCTCTCCCTGGCATCTCTATCCTTTCTTCTCTTTTCTGCCATCTGTCAGTGCACTTGAATGAGGAACTTAATCACATAGGGTATCAAGAAGTTGGTTGTTTTGTTTTGTTTTGTTTTGTTTTTTGTTTTTTTTTTTCCTGCTAACTGTTCTTTCGTTGGGTGGTAAGAAAAGAGTATATTACAAAATAGTATCTAGTTTTACGTGTGTACTCTGTTTTCCTCAGAAAAAAAGTAGTTTAAGACCAAGGCTGGGCATTTGCTTATGTAATTCCAGTATTGGAGGCAAAGAAATAAAATGTTACATTTGATCTTATTTAATGACTAGAATGAAGTACACTTCTTTATTCTTTGCTGTTTTCATGATTTGTAGATTTGATTATTTTTTTTCAAGTTTTTATTTAAATTCCATTTAGCTAATATATAGTATAATTTTAGTTTCAGGTGTACAATATAGTGATTCAACACTTCCATACAACACCTGGTGCTCATCACAAGTACACTCCTTAATCCCCATGTAGATTTGATTATTAATGGTCATTATTTATTTGTTATTAATAAAATTGTGGGGTTCATTATTAATTATGAGAAATTATAATTTATTATAGTAAGTTACAATATATGTTTGGAATTTGAACATTTAAAATTAACCTTAACAAGAAACTAACAACAGTATATAAAGCAGTTTAAATTACAAACCTTATAGTAGGAATCAACTGACTTATTCCTGGCTCAGTTATGTATTAACTATGTGGCCTCAGGCAAATTACTTAATCTTTCTAAGCCTTATCTGTAAAGGGTATAAAGGACTGTGTAACTCATGGGATTATTGTACAATTAATGAGATAACTGTGTACAGCATTTAACAGAGTAGTTGGGATTCTATAATTGTTCAATAAATGGTCATATTTGTTATTATTATTTGTTCTATTAAATTAACTTTTATCACTAAAGAGATAAAATAATGAAATGTAGTTTAAAAAAAAAACTATTATGTAGCCAAATTATGGAAAGAGCCGAATGTCCATTGGCTGATGAATGGATAAAGAAGATGTGGTATATATATACAATGGAATATTACTCGGTCATATAAAAGAATGAAATCTTGCCATTTACAATGATGTGAATGGAGCTAGAGAGTGTTATGCTAAGTGAAATAAGTCAGAGAAAGACACATATAGTTTCATTTCACTCATTGTGGAATTTAAGAAACAAAAACAGATGAACATAGGCAAAAAGAGAGAGAGAGAGAAAGAGGAAGGGAGGGAGAGGCAAACCAGGGAACAGAATCTTAACTATAGAGAACAAACAGGGTTTTTAGAGTAGAGAGGAATGGGAAGAAGGGCTAAATGGGTGATGGGTATTAAGGGGGGCACTGTTGTGATGAGCACTAGATATTGTTAAGTGATGAATCACTAAATTCTACACCTGAAGCTAATATGACACTGCATGTTAACTGGTGTTTAAATAAAAACTTGAAAAAAATATTATGCATCTTAAATATGATAGTTTTATAAAAATAGTTTTATTATGGAGAAATATAGTTTTCTGATCATAATTATCAGCATCCACATGAGGTCATGTCGCATAGCTCATGTGTCTTGGATAAAAGGCTGCATATAGATTTTCTATTATGCTTTCTACCAAGTCAGCCAAATTTATGTTAACAACTTGAAGCAGGGTTTTGCAAACTGTAGCCTGCAGACCAAATCTAATCCCCTGCCTGTTTTTGTGTGACCTGGAAGCTAAGAATGATTGTTGTATTTCTGTATGGTGGGGAAAATTTTCTTTTAGAGAACAGTATTATGTGACATAAGGAAATTAAATAAAATTCAAACTTTAATGTCCAATAAGTAAAGTTTTATTGGAACACAGCCACACTTGTTTATTTATTTATTGTCTATGACATTTTTTTTTAAAGATTCTATTTATTTACCTGACAGAGAGAGATCACAAGTAGGCAGAGAAGCAGGCAGAGAGAGGCGGGGAAGCAGGCTCTCCACTGAGCAGAGAGCCCGACGCGGGGCTCCATCCCAGGACCCCGAGACCACGACCGGAGCCGAACGCAGAGGTGCAACCCACTGAGCCACACAGGCGCCCCTGTCTATGACATTTTTGATCAGCAGAACTATTTGTGACAGAAACCACATGACCTGAAAGACTTAAAATATTTATTATTTGGCCCTTTAAATAAAAAGTTTGAATTCAAATAATAAATGTATATTTATGGATGAATCATGCAGAGTCCAGCCCTCTCAGTTTAAAGATTGTGTTTGAATTTCCTAGGATTGCCAAAACAAAGTACTGCAAACTAGATAGTTCAAGACAACAGAAATTTACTGTCTCCAAGTTCTAGAGTCTAGAAGCCTCAAATCAAGGTATGGACAGGGCCATGCTCTCTCTGAAATCTGTAGGGGAAACCTTCCTTGCCTATTCCTAGCTTCTAGTTGTTTGGTGACAATCTTTGACGTTTCTTGGCTTGCGATTCTTTAAGTCCAATTTCTGCCTTTATTGTCACACGGTGTTCTCCATGTGTGCTTGTCTTCAATGGTTGTCTTATAAGGGTACTAGTCACGTTGGGTCAGATGCTCCTCCTACTCCAGTTTGATCTCAACTTAACTAAACACTAAATAGGGCAAGGGCCCTATTTCCAAATAATGTTATATTATTAGGCAGTGAGAGTTAAGATTTCAATATATCTTTATTCTATGGGGTTGGGGAGTACACAATTCAAGCCATAACTGTCAGGAAATTGGATCCCCAAAATGTGAAGGGATTCACCCAATGTCACAAAGAGAGTTAGTGACAGAACCAAGATGAGACTTGCAAGTCATACGGACTTTTTTTTTTTTTTTAAAGATTTTATTTATTTATTTGAGAGAAAGCGAGCAAGCACAAATACAGGGGAAGGGGCAGAGGCAGAAGGAGAAGTGGATTACCCACTGAGCAGGGAGCTAGATGTGGGGGCTTCATTCCCAGATCCTGAGATCATGATCTGATCAGATCATGATCTGAAGGCAACCGACTGAGCTACCCAGGCACCCCTGAAGTCATAAGGACTTTAACCAGAACCTGGGAAGCTGAATTTCTAATTGATGAAAAAGCTTTCCACTATACCATAGGGGTTCAAAGTGATTTAATCTCTGATATCTAATGTATATGCAATACAGAACTGTTTTGAGTCCTTTTAGGACATATATATTTATGCATTAATAATGAAAACACAATTTAAAGTTGTGGACTATAATGGGCTAAAATAGTCGGTACTGTAAGTTTTATTTATTCATACCAAGGGAGATGAGTATTACGAGTTGGTTTTTTTTTTTCTATTTCAGATGTCAGCTAGCCATTCTCGAAAACAGAATAGAATATATTCCTAACCTACATTAGGTGGTGACACTTTAATATTCTGCTAAACTGGCAAAAGTTTATTCTTATTCAAAAGTGACATGGGTGTGAAACAATATTAAGAAGGAAAATCAGTAATATAAGTAATAATTTATTTAAGTTCTCTTAGGAATAGTGTATCTGCTAGCTGTATAATTTCTTTTTCCCCCCAATGGCTATCATTTTTATCAACTATAAAAACTCAAGCTTAAAGTAATGTCTTTCTCAAAGCAATTGTAAAAGTAGTTTTTGTAGGTAGATTCTTACTTATATAACTGTTCATGATTATATGCAAGGAGCTAGTAAAATTTCTCAATGTTAAAAAATCATGAAAAGGGGCGCCTGGGTGGCTCAGTGGGTTAAAGCCTCTGCCTTTGGCTCAGCTCATGATCTCAGGGTCCTGGGATCAAGCCCCATATCGGGCTCTCTGCTCAAGCAGGGAGCCTGCTTCCTCCTCTCTCTCTCTCTCTGCCTGCCTCTCTGCCTACTTGTGATCGCTCTCTGTCAAATAAATAAATAAATAAA
>PISX010029193.1:0-20367 GCA_004024625.1 Mellivora capensis | reverse complement strand
AAAAAAAAAAGAAATTCCCTTTCTTTTCAAAATAGTCTGTTAATGAGTAAAAGAAAAACTGGTACAAAAATGTGTTGGAATTGGCCTGAGTCAAAATAATACGGGGTCTTTCAACAGAAAGCACTCTTTGTAGTAAGTCACTTTTGTAGTCTCTGGCAGTTTTTGCAGTCATTCTGTAGTCCGTGGGATTCATACCAACAATCCAATCAATTCTAGAACTATTCACCAAACTTATTCACCACAAAAACAACTATTTAAGAACCTGGTAAATTTATAAAATTGTTAAATGTGACAGACTCAAGATCAACAATAAGCTTTTGATGACAGCAATTTCATAACAACTGGAAGGTATAAATTGGCATAACCCTTCTGGAGAGATCCATGCTAATAGTCCTATCAGAGGCCTTGCAAATGTTCACAACCTTTGACTCAAGAACTCTTCGAGGAATTTATTCTAAGGAAGTATTCAGGTGCAGAGATACTCATTCACTCTAATGTTACTCAAAACAAAAAACTGGAAATTGAGGCGCCTAGCTGGCCCAGTAGGTAAAGCATGTGGTTTTTTGTTGTTGTTTTTTTAAGATTTTATTTATTTACTTGAGAGGAAGAGAGAGAGAGAGAGAGAGAGAGCAAGCGAGCATGAGAGGGTAGAAGGCCAGAGATAGAAGCGACTCCCTGCTGCAGGAACTGATCCCGGGACTCCAGGATGATGACACCAGGGAAAGCAGTTGTTTACCCACCCAACTGAGCCATCCAGGTGCCCAAGCATGCAGTTCTTGATCTTGGGGTTGTGAGTTCAAGCCCCACACTGGGTGTAGAGATTAGTAAATAAGTAAGAGTTTAAAAAAACAAAGGGACGCCTGGGTGGCTCAGTCGGTTAAGCTGCTGCCTTCAGCTCAGGTCATGCTCCCAGGGTCCTGGGATCAAGCCCCACATCGGGCTCCCTGCTCAGCAGGGAGCCTGCTTCTCTCTCTGCCTCTGCCTGCCACACTGCCTGGTTGTGTGTGCGCTCTCTCTCTCTCTCTCTCTCACAATTAAATAATTAAATAACATCTTTTAAATAAATAAATAAATAAATAAATCTTAAAAAGAAAAAGAAAACTGGAAATAATCTAAATAACTAAAAATAGAGAACTGGTTATTAAATAAATCATGGGTTATATGTGCAGAAAATTACTACGCATGGGGACCTACATAAAATGCATTTGACATTAGCTTGAACTTGACATAAGCGTCTACTCAAAGAACATGGTTTTAAGTCAAATACTGTGGCCTGAGTGGGTTAAAGCCTCTGCCTTCGGCTCAGGTCATAATCCCGGGGTCCTGGGATAGAGCCCCACATCGGGCTCTCTGCTCAGTGGGGAGCCTGCTTTCTCCTCTCTCTCTGCCTGCCTCTCTGCCTACTTGTGATTTCTGTCTGTCAAATAAATAACATCTTAAAAATAAATAAATAAATATATAACAGATACTGTGGCCTGAGTATAATGCTTCTTGAGTCACACTTGAGTACAAACTAAAAGGCATGGGGACCTAACATAAAATGCATTTGACAGTTAGCTTGAACTTGACATAAGCATCTACTCAAAGAACATGGTTGTAAGTCAAATACTGTGGCCTGAGTATAATGCTTCTTGAGTCACGCTTGAGTACAAACTCCATTTGGATACTGTTGCAGCTATTCAAGTTTTGGTATTGCCCAGTTTCATAAGGCGGTGAAGTTCAGGGAAGAGCTTCCTCTGATCCAGTCCCTCCCTGTCCCCCTCAAAAACCCCCACTACAACCAACTAAAGCGTGTATCTTACCTCCTGCTACAATTTAAAACCTTTTAACAAAAAAAGTATTTTCAAAAAAGTATAAACAGTCATGCTTTCAAAATTCAATTCCTTGCTCTACAAAAAATTCATTCAAAATTCTTTAAAAAGATTAACACACTGAGAGAAGCTGAAAATTACGAAAATTTAAAACTAAGCTTGAGAATTTCTAAAGACTAAAAAAGGAAAAGAAGTTCTGACAGTTTAACAAATGAGGAAATGACTTTAAAAATATTGTGCCTTATAAGAACCTCTGAAAAGTACAATATATCTGTATAGCAAAATGAGAAAAATATCAGGGAGCAAGAGTTCAAAAATCAAACAGCAAAATTCCTCTAACCATCAACCTTGTAATCTTATTTATTACACAATGACAGAACACTCAGAAAAGTCAGCAACTAGTCAAATTTGTGGCTTTTTCTTTCTTTTTTTTTGGGGGGGGGGTAGTGTCTTCTTAAGTTTTGTTGTTTCTATGAGTCCTAGAAAGCTCTTTTACTGAACCCACAACCCTCCATTTCCTTTTATAGTCCACAATTTTCTCTTGAAAGCACACAGATTATGAAATCAGGCATAGTTAAAGTACTGATTAGGGACACCCGAGTGGCTCAGTAGATTAAATGTCTGCCTTCGGCTCAGGTCATGATCCCAGGGTCCATGGATGAGTCAAACATCAAGACCCTTGCTCAGTGGGGAGGCTGCTTCTCCTCCTCCCTCTGCCTGCCACTCCCATTGCTTATCCTTGCTCACAATGGCGCTCTTTCTCTGACAAAAAAAAAATCTTTAAAAAGAAAAAAAAATTTTTTTAAAAATTAAGTACTGGGCACCTGGGTGGCTCAGTTGTTAAATGTCTGCCTTCCTCTCAGGTCATGATCCAGCATCCGAGCCCCACATTGCATTCCCTGCTCTGCAGGAAGCCTGCTTCTCCCTCTCCCTCTCTGTCTCTCTCTCTGTGCCAAATAAATAAAATCTTAAAAAAAAAAAAAAAGTACTGATTAATCAAGTTTAATCAATTAAACTTGATTGTTACCTTTAAAAAAATATTTTCCTTGCTCAATTATAAGTATATAAAAATAATTATATAAAAAACAGCTATATTCCTCATAAAGTTATAGTAAGACCCAACAATTCCATTTTTGGGTATATATCCAAGAGAATGAAAAATATATGTTCACACCAAAGCCTGTACATGGATATGTCATAGGAGCACTATTCTAACAGCTAAAAGTACTTGCAGAAACAACTCAATGTCTGTTCATAGATGAATGGATAAAAAACATGGTATATCCATACAATTGGAATATTATTCAGCCATAAAAAGGAGCAAAGCACTGAGACAAACTACAATGTGGGTGGACCTTAAAATATATTAAGTGAAAAGAGCCAGATACAAAAGACCACATTTTATATGATTCCATTTATATAAAATGTCTATCATAGGCAAATCTCTAGTCAGCCTATACTTTCTGTTGCCAGGGGTTGAGGGAGGGGAGACTGAGAGTGACTGCTAGTGCATAGGGGTTTCTTTTGAGATGGTGAATATGTTCTGGAACTAGTCAGTTGTGGTGGCTGGACAACCCTGTGAACATACTAAATGCCACCATTTTTTTTTTTTAACTTTAAAAGCTAAACGTTCTGACAGATGAATTCTGTATCTCAATTTTTTTTTTCCTGTATCTCAATTTTTAAAAATTCAACCAGGGTCATGTCTGCTGTCAAGAGGCAAATCCGGCTAAAATTTGACTTTCAGAAAATTATGACTATATAAAAATGAGACTAGTTTCCTGACACAGCTTAAAATCTAGCTGAGGGAAATTCCAAAGATGACTTCTTCAAAGGCTTAAATTAGTGCACATAAACACTCTCCCAATGTGACTACTTTGTTATTAAAGGATAATTCACTTTCAGCTACTGAGGTTCTACCAAATATATTAAAATTATCATGACTGTTGGAAAACATAAAATTCTAACTAATCTACTCACTTCCTAAATAAACTTTTAATCCTTATATTGTTCACATAACCCTTATACCTTAAGACAACTACTTTTAAGATTAGCATTACTCACAAAAACACTTCAAAAATCCTGGCCACAATCAAAATCATATCCAAAGGCTAGAATATGAAATTGTTTTCATTTCTTTTTAAGTTTTCAAGTTAAATCAAGCTTCAATAAACACCGGCAGTTTTATAAGAATTACTTTACAACTCTATTCCGAGGTCAGATTTTACATGACATAGATCATGCTGTCATTTCTTAAAGAAGTGGTTTCAGTAAACTGTGGTTTAGTATGCGGAGGAACTTTTGTTGCATTTTAATTATGAGTCATTGTGTGAACACAGAAGTTGTAAATATATACACATGCACCCTCAAGCAGGAAAAGCAGTAGAAGGACAAACTATACCTGAAAAGACTGGTTTTGAATTCACCCATGTTATCAGGAAAACTTAACTAGTGATGTAACAGAAAGTGGACTGTATGTAATGGGTACTCTTGGTGCTGGTCCTAGTTCGGCCACACAAGTGGAATAACCTTAGCAAAATCATTTGACCCTCTGTAGGCCTCCATTTCCTCACTGGCGTCCAGGGTTTCTAAGTCTTACAACTCTCACTAGTCTTTGATTCTGCTGTTAAGCAGCTTAGAGCTGTGGGAGGCCTAGCAATTACACACTAGGCAGCTCTCATATTTTTGTGTACTTACGCATCCAAGCCATATAGAGTAATGAGAGAACTCGGGATTAGCCACAATGAAGAAGAAAAAAAAAGCGCACATAGCTCCTGATGGTATTAGTTTACTCCTGTTGGACCTAATAAAGAGAAAGCACCTTTGCCAGTTTCCCAGGGGATAGGAGTGGTTCCTATGTCTCACCACACTCACTATAGTCGGTTTTTCCTAAAAGAAATCCAGTGGGGATGCTACAAAAATGCTGTAAAGCACCAAGTACTTTTAGTCACTGTATACTAATAGGACACATCAATTCTAAATTAAAGAAATAAAATAGCTTCTAAGAAAAAAGAAATAAACAGCTTTTATTCCAAACATTCAAGGAATTGTAGATGAGCAGAGTTGTACATATATTTAGCAACAAACACAGTATTAACCCAAAGAAAATGAATTATCTGTAGAACTAGGAGGTTCAAAGCACTGAGGTTCAACATAACATTATTCAACATAGTCCTTTAATGCTTTTCAGTTTACAGCTCCAACTTCCAGAGGAAAAGCTTCACTAAGGACTTGCTGAGATGCTTCACCTCTTTCATAGCAAGAAATAATCAGATCTGCCTGTGATAGGATAGTGTCAATAAAAAAGAATTCACTATCACACAAACTGGTTTATAGAAGCCAAAGTTCAAATGAGGCCTACTCAACAGTTGTTTCAGGTGGACCCCAAGATGACTTTCTGGAAGAGCTCCTCCAAAACAGGACAGTCCTAGAGAACCTGTCTCCCCTGATTTGTACATCAAACACACACATACACACATTCTCCCTTTCTCTCTCTCAAAATGGCTCTTTGTCAAATATGGCCAAAGACCAACCCTAGGTCACCTAAGCAATACCTGTCTGGTTACGCCCGGCAGTATTTCTTTTGGAGGGGTTACAGAGCTCTGGTTCCTATGGAGGGACCACTAAGTGGTACACAGATGGACTTTGGCGGGGGAAGGGGGGGGGAGGTCAGTGAAGTTCCTGAAGGCCTATGCAAAATTTTGTCTCCGTGCACATTTTCCTGGGGAGAGAGCCCTTGGGCAGTCAAAACTCCTGAGGCTGTGAACCAAGGAAAGTTAAGAACCACTGGTTTTGGGGCGCCTGGGTGGCTCAGTGGGTTGGGGCCTCTGCTTTCCACTCAGGTCATGATCCCAGGGTCCTGGGATCAAGCCCCGCATCGGACTCTCTGCTCCGCGAAAAGCCTGCTTCCTCCTCTCTCTCCCTGCCTGCCTCTCTGCCTACTTGTGATCTCTGTCTGTCAAATAAATAAATAAAATCTTTAAAAAAAAAAAAAAAAAGAACCACTGGTTTGGTGCCAAATATAAAAGAGGAGAAATACACTGAAGGTACCCATGTGAATACAATAGGAAGTAATGCCTGTTATTTGAGGTGCAAAATAACAAAGGGTGAGGTTTTTTTCAAAACACAAAGAAAATATGATCTGATGATCAGAAGTCCCTAAGGGTCAGTCCACTCCCTTCATCCTCTAGTCTAGATGAGAAAAATAAGCTGAGAGGCTCTTGCCCCAAACCACGTATCATAGAGACAGGTTGACAAAGCTGAGAACCAGGTTTAGCAGGGTTTCTGCCAAGAAGGTAGGTTTATACTTTTTTCAAAATGGGTTTGACAAAAATTCCCTATATCCTTATTAATACCCCACTTCATTAAGAAGGTAGCCTTCAAAAATTTTAAAATCAAGCTTAAGCATAGGGACTTGACTCATTAAAATGTCCCCAAATCATTAAACAAATTGCAAATCTTTCAGAAAAGCCAGCACACAGATTTGTAAGGGGGAACGTTAGTGGCTCATTATCACCTATTCTGTTGCACTGACTCCAATTTGAAAAAGCAGCACAGGTCACAAGCTCATTAAACAAGCTTCTAAATGTAATGGGAAAAGACAGCTATTGACAGCCTCTCAAAAAAGATACTAAGTCAGGGTCAAGCTGACTTCAAAGTGAATTTGTATGATTTCTATGTACAAGCTCCTTCACCTATTGAATCCTCCCCTACCCTCTTAAAGTTAACATCAAGAGTGTTGCCTAAACACTAAATGATTTTTTTCAACACAGCTAATGGGGTCATTCATAAACTGAGAACATTTCCAGTAACCATGTTCACAAGCACTACATGTAGTAGAAACAAAGATAATAGGCAGTTATTCTGAAATCAAATTAAAAACTAATTATTGTCATAAAAAGTTACAGGAACATTTGTTCCAATGCCAAACTGTGCCTCAGCATATGAAATTTAAAGCAGTCAAAAGCTCAACCTCACCTGAGAAGTGCAACCAAAGTGACATTTGAACCTAAGTTCAATGACAGCATGTCCTTCAATTTCAAAGGAAGTGCTTTACTCATTAAAAGAGATTTAATGGCATATGATTCTAAGGCATACACACAGTCTCCAAAGACATGCATTATGATAAACTTTCTGACTGCTTGTGAATTATATTTAGCCCTTTCTATAAGCTCATACGCAAGTCTCCCAGCCAAAGGTGTAACTGGCATAGGCCTCCGGAAGCACCTGTGGCCTGAAAAATGCTTTAACCAATTCTCAAGGTTTTCTTTGATGCAGTTTGAAGAAGGTTCGACCATTCTATTTTGGGTCAAGGAGACTCCCTTCCACCCCAAGTGACCTCAAGTGGGCCAGAGCAGTTTGGGAGAATGCACTGCGAATGCTTTTTCACCAGGCCATCGCCTGCGAGACTCCGAAAAGGATAGAGATCTGGTCACTACCGAGGCGGCGAAAGAATGCGGCTGGGCTGTCTAGGGCTCACGACAGTCAGTCCGCTCTGGATCCCGCAGCCTGTGGTTAGGCTGTGGCGTCAGGAGCACGCGAAGAATCAGATCTCCGGGGCACGCAGAGGGAGGAGGCGGGGAGGGAACAAGAGCGAGGTTAGGTGTCTGCAGGTGTCTCCGGGGGGAGGGACGAGGTCGTCGGGACCGGCACAAGCGAGTGACTAACAGTGCGGTTTTGGACTCGGACAAACTGGTCACATTGTCAGGCTGTGTGACCTTGAGCACAAAGCTCGACCGCTCTGCGGCTCAGTTTCCTCATCTCTAAAATGGGGGGTGTTGCAACGGAAAACGCACCTTGGAGCGCTTGGCACGGCGCCTGGCACATAGTAAGCGCTCCCTCCCTACGGCTACTACTGGCTCTCGGGCTCCTCTCACCGCCCGGAGGAACTGGGGAAAAACTGGGGAAGCCCCGAGCAGGGGAGTTCCCAGGAGGCGGATCCGGGGCTGGGGCGGGGGGACACGGGACGGGGACTCACCGAGCACGTCTGCCGAGCGGTGCCGGGCCACGAAGCACGCGTCGTCCCCGTAGCACGCGCCCTTCTTGAGAAGGCCCTTGCGGAAGTCTTTACCGAAGCCGCAGCCGGCCGTCACCAGCCCGTAGTCACCGCCACCGCCGCCACCGGCCCTGGGGTCGGTCTGCGAGAGGCCGCCGAGCACGGCGCGGGCCACCAGCCGCCCGTACGAGAGGACCGAGAACATCGCCGCCGCCGCCCCCCCGAGGAGGCGGGGGGCCCGGGAAGCAGGAGGACGCGGAGGCCCGGAGCCGGCTCTCTCCTCAGCCGCAGCAGCGCCGCCGCCGGGGCGCTCCTCAGGGCGGCGCAGAGTCGCCGCCGCCGCCCTTGCCCGACGCGCGGGGCCTCGCACACGCTCCGCCGCGCGCACCGGAGCCAGAGCGAGGTCAGAGCCGGCGGCTCCTCCACCTCAGCCCAAGTGGGGTCCTGGCTGCAGCCACCGCTGCCGCCGCCATCTTCCGCTCCACTAGCGTGTTCCGGGCCGCGCCGGCAGCGCCGCCCCCTCCACGGCCCCGCCTGTGGCCCCGCCCACAGTTTGCGGCTCAGGCCCAAGCCACGCCCCCTCAGGCAAGTTGCCTTGTATAGTCTCCGAGGTTGAGCGTGCGCAAAGGGTGTGGACGCAATTTCTCCTGGGAGGTGTAGTCTCTTTACTTCACGGCTTAGCATCCAGAACCTGGGAGGATTCCCCACACACGGAACCTAAATTAAGTTATTGAAAATCACAGATGGGCTGTTTGAAAGTTTCCTCCCTGTTTTAGCCATATATTTTAAAGGCTATTGTTTTAAATAACCCCACTATCCCTTCAAAGAAAAACCCAAAAGAAACCAGGGTCAGGTCATGTAGTATTACTCCTCAGTACATAAGCTAAGAAACTGAAGTACACAACTTTAGCGACATCTCCAGAATTTATATACTGGAAGGGTTTAAAGGCGGTAATCTGGAAAGAAGAGACATTTTACATAATATTTAGGAAAATTTGAGGAACTATTACTGTCCGTATTAGACTGGGGGGTGAACAGGCAGATAGTGATGTAGATAAAGAAATGGCCACTATAGGTATATCATATAGAAGTGTTTCAGACTTGGGGCGCCTGGGTGGCTCAGCGGGTTAAAGCCTCTGCCTTCGGCTGGGGTCATGATCCCAGGGTCCTGGGATGGAGCCCTGCATGGGGCTCTCTGCTGGCAGGGAGCCTGCTTCCTCCTCTCTCTCTGCCTGCCTCTCTGCTTACTTGTGATCTCTCTGTCAAATAAATAAATAAAATATTTTAAAAAAAAAAAAAAGAAGTGTTTCAGACTTTGCAAATGATTCTGACAATCTAGGGATAAACAATTCCAGGCCCCAAATTTCTTTGCCCTAAATCTTAAATTTCTTGAGGGTCCACCTGTCTAAGCAGGTTTTTCGACTTCTGGCTTGAGTGCCCAGACAGGTCATGAAGTGGCGAAGACTTGCAAAGATCAGGCCCCTTGTTCTCTCCTTCCACAGCTGGCACCTCATCTCTTCAGAAGGACAGCCGCTGACAAGAAAAACAGTTCCTTTGCTTTTTTTGTTAAGCTCTCAGCCCACCCCTAACAAAGACATCACAGTAGCCTTCTCCAGATTTTGATTGTTATTAACACACTTTCTCTGAAATTATTTAGGTTAAATAGCTAAATTTAACAAGGAGTTTGTATTCTAATGGTAAGATTAGTTCACCAAATATGTGTAATATGTTTGTATGTGTGTATGAATGTACAGATTATATACCATCTCTGATGGGGCTTTACATAATCTAGCCCCTGCATACCTCTCCATCTCATTTGGTGCCATGTCCCTTCACTAACTGGGCTCCAGCCATGTTCACAGATGCTTCAGGGCCTATCCTCTCGCTTCCTTCTACTCACTAGAAAGTAATTTTGTTACCTCAGGTCCTATGTTCTTTGTTGCTGTATCCCCAGAAAGCACATCCCCAATAAATACAAAATGAATGAAAGAATGAATGAATAGTTCACTAGATCCTAAACTCCCTAAGGGCAAAAAATAATTTGCCATTGTATTATGAGAATCCAGTGTACTGTCTGGCACATGGTAAGGGAGTTAGTAAGTGCTGTTGAACAAAAGAAGGAATAATTGAATAGGGACAATAAGTAATATTAAAAAATCACATTTGTTGGATAAAAGAATGATTGGATGAAGAGTAGTTACAAATAAAAGAAAACGGATTTGAGACAAATGATCCAATTTGGAATAATTTTTAGCTTTTTTAAAAACAAACATTTATAACCCAGATGTGTTGGTTCTTTTCCAGTTCACTTTCTTTTATTTTTTTTTAAAGATTTTATTTATTTATTTGACAGACAGAGATCACAGGTAGGCAGAGAGGCAGGCAGAGAGAGAGAGGTGGGGAAGCAGGCTCCCTGCTGAGATCCCAGGACCCTGGGATCATGACCTGAGCTGAAGGCAGAGGCTTTAACACACTGAGCCACCCAGGTGCCCCAGTTCACTTTCTTTTTAAAGGTTTTATTTAGTTGGTTAAGAAAGAGGGAGAGAGAGAGAGAGAGAGCTAAAGAGCATGAGATGGGGGCGGGTCAGAGCAGGGTGCCTGATACTGGGCTCCATCCCAGGAGTCCAGAATCATGACCTGAGCCACAGGCAGTTGCTTAACCCACTCAGTCACCCCGGCGCCCTCCAGTTCACTTCTGACATTAGTGTATCTACTCTGGGGATTCCCATTTCATTCTTCAAATGTTTCTTTTTTATACCTTTCTTAATATATTGGAAGTCCTGCCAAACATTCACTCAAAGTGCATTGTTCCATTATCCTAATTACTATCATCATTAAACACTTCTGTGTTTCACAGTGTGCCAAGTGCTCTATATGTTTCTATCCTTAAGGATTTTCATAAAAATTGGATGGAATAAATCACTTTGCATAGTGAGCGGCATTCTGTCAAGTATGTGGACTAAGAAAAAGTTCATTTATGGTTGATTCCAAGATCGCAGTCACACCTTGCTATTTTTTATGACCCACAGAATTGGAAGCACGCCCAGAAGAGGGGGCGGAGGCTTGCAGATCCTCTGCTTGGCATTCATGTCTATGCCAGCTGTGCTAAAGGTTGTTCTTTTAAGCACACACACCACTACCAAATCCCAGCCAGGATGTCAGGTAATTCTACCCCAAGGACAAACTTTCTAAAATAGCATGTCAACCCCTATTCCTTGCCTCGTCAGACTTCTTCAGACTGCTCCTACCTTTCATTTTCAGGGCATATATTATTTAATTTCCATGTTATTCACAAGAACCGGTTGGATGAGACGAGCAGGAACCTAAGATGTAATTCTGAAGTTGGTAACCTCTGCTCTAATGGGGCTCTGTTTCCAGTTAAATGATACCGGTGCCTTGAGTTTCCTGCAAATGAGTTGTTCACCCAGAGCACAATGTGAACAGAATCCTTTCTTAAAGCTCCTTTGCAGTTTTTGGAAAGGAGAGGAGACAGAGCCTCAGGTTCCCTTGAATCATTTATTCCAGAGACAGATCTGAAAAGTTTCATCACCGTGGGGAAGTCAGAAGAGGGTACTTTGGGAAAAAAAAAAAAAAAAAAGCACCTTCTCCTGCCCTCCCCCAGAAGCACAAATCCCTTTTGACATTTTGATAGATTTAAAAAGCCCTAAGAGTTTTCTTCCTTAACAGAATTACATTCCTAGCACTTCAAAGATTCCTGGGAGGTCAGTTGTCACTCTCAAAGGCGAACAAGTGGTGAAAATACCATCTGTGCTCCCAGGGCACCTCTGTGGCATTAGGAAAGAGCTTTGCACTGGAGTCACCCCCAGCTCCTAAAAAAAGAAAAAAAAAATTCCCTAATATGATTTTCTACCAGAGTGGTGCACTGATCTCTCCTAATTTCTTTTTGCTAACCTATCCAAAAGGAGCACTAATTAGTTTATGGCAATGTTTCTCAACCTTGGCACTATTGACATTTGAGGCCAGATAATTTTTTATCATGAAGCACTGTTCTGTGCGTTGGAAGGGGCTTAGCCAGCTTCCCTGGCTTCTACCTACTAGATGCCAGTAGCACACCTCACCCCCTGGTTAGGACAACCAAAAATCTCTCCAGATATTGCTAAATGGCCCCTGGGGAACAAAATTGCCCCCTCCTTTAGAACTACTGGGTAGATGGGATGCCTGGGTGGCTCAATCAGTTAAGCGTTTGCCTTTTGCTAAGGTCATGATGGATTGAGGCCCGCATTGGGCTCCCTGCTCAGCAGGAAGCCTGCTTCTCCCTCTCCCTTTGTCTGCAGCATCCCCTGCTTGTGATCTCTCTCTGTGTCTCTCTGACAAAACAAAAAACAAACAAACAAACAAACAAAAAACCCCAACCCCCCCCCCCAAAACCACTGACTGGGTGATAACAGAGCAATGTAAGTGAGCAAAACTTGAAGAGCACTTTGTGACATCTGAGGCTGTGGGATAAGGACAAAAGACATTGGTACCTTCATGGCAATCACAGTGGAGCAGGAGGGTTAAAGTTAAGTAAATATATAGAAAAAATAAGCATCATCGGTTGAAATAAAAAAGGAGCATGAGAAGAAATGGGACCCGTTGGGGTGGGAGAAGTACTAAGGGTACTTCACGAAGAGGTGACATTTGGAAGAGACCTGAATGCACAGAGAGAGGTCTGAGGCGGGGGGACAAGGGGATGGCCAGTGTGAGAAGATATAGAAACTAAACAAATGCAGAGTGTGACCGGAGAAGAACAAGGATGTGCTGTTCCACATTAGAGTCTGAATGAAGAATAATGAGGAACAGGGCTAGGAAAGTAGTCTAGGAGCTATTTGGCCATAAAAAGGAGTGAAGCAGTGACACATGCCTCAACATGGATGACCCTTGAAAACGTGATGCTCGATTAAAGAAATCAGTCCCCAAAGACCACATGTTGTATGCGTCTATTTATATAAAATGTCTGGAATAGACAAACCCATAGAGACAGAAAGCAGATTAGGGGTTGCCAGAAGCTGGGTGTGGGGGAATGGGAAGTGACTCTTAGTGGGTGTGGTTTCTTCTTGGGGTAATAAAAACGTTCTGGAATTAGATAGTGGTGAGGGCTGCACAACCTTATAAATATACAAGAAATATTAAACTATGCACTTTAAAGGGCAAATTTTATAGTGCATGAATTATTTCTCAGTTTAAAAAATAGTTGAGGTGGGGGACGCCTGGGTGGCTCAGTTGGTTGGAGGACTGCCTTCGGCTCAGGTCATGATCCCGGAGACTCGGGATCGAGTCCCGCATCAGGCTCCCAGCTACACGGGCAGTCTGCTTCTCCCTCTGACCTTCTCCTCGCTCATGCTCTCTCACTGCCTCTCTCTCAAATAAATAAATAAAATCTTAAAAAAAAAATAGTTGAGGGGGCGCCTGGGTGGCTCAGTGGGTTAAAGCCTCTGCCTTTGGCTCTGGTCATGATCCCAGAATCCTGGAATCAAGCCCCGTATGGGGCTCTCTGCTCAGCAGGGAGGCTGCTTCCACCCCCACCCCCGCCCCTCTCTGCCTGCTTGTGATCTCTGTCTGTCAAATAAATAAATAAATAAATAATCTTTTTTTAAAAAATTAAATAAATAAATAGGGGCACCTGGGTGGCTCAGTTTTAATCGTCTGCCTTCAGCTTAGGTCATGAACCCAGAGTACTGGGATGGAGCCCCACATTGGGCTCCCTGCTCCACGGGAAGCCTGCTTCTCTCTCTCCCACTCTCTCTGCTGTGTTCCCTCTCTCGCTGTGTCTCTCTCTGTCAAATAAATAAATAAAACCTTCAATAAATAAATAAATAAATAAATAAATAATAAAGATTAGTTGAGAACCTACTGCAGAGAGCATTATTTGCTAAGCTTACCTGCATTAAGCTGGAAACACCAAGGGGTCACCAAATGCTTTTAATATGTCAGTGACAATAATAAAGTAATAAGTTTTATTACAATTATAATAAAATAATAAACAATAGTAATGAGAAGAAGAATGAGAGAGAACGATGGACATCATAGACTCGGTACTTGCCACCTGCTTTACCTGTACCATCTGCTCTGACCACCTAATCACGTGACTACCCAACAGTCCCACCTGCTGTTTCCTTCACAGCTTGTAGGACTTATCTATTTTGTCAATTGTTTGGCTCCTCCCTGACTAAAATGTAAGTTCTACAAGAGCAGGGAATTTTTGTCTATTTTATTCACTACTTTATCTCAAGTCTCCAGAACACTGCCTGGCAAGTCCAGGTGCTGAATAAATCTAGGACGTGAATGCTGCTGAACAAAAGAACTTTAGAGATCACACAGAACAAGCAATTTATTCTACAGCTGAAGAAAGGGAGCAAGAAACATGTTCATCCCCTACAAAGTTCATGGGTGGAGCTGGGCTGAACTGGAGAGGTCTCTAGGAAGCTCCTGGTGCCTGCCTGGCCAATCCCTTTTGGAGGAACTAGCCACAGGCTGTTCTTTTCATCCAACTTACCTTGCTTTGCATTGTGTGTGATGGTCACGTTTTTTCCAAAACATCTAGCATCCATTTTCCCCCATTGTCTGATAATAGTATTTTGATTTTCCTTGCAGGTGTAATCCAACACCCGAGGTGGACACATGGCCCTGGTCTGGCCAATCAGAGCACTGCATTCTCTTCGTCACCGTGATTGGGCCAGAGTGAAGGCACGTGACCCAAGGTAGGCCAGTGAAACTCCACCATGCAATTTGCTAGAAGTACTAAGAAGGAGAAATTCTCACCAGGGTTTGTGAGCTGGTGGACTATGATCCTGGAGCTGCTGATGGCCATTTTTGCCAGTACTCGGGAAGAGCTGGCCTGAGAATAAAGGCAATACAAAGAGAAGCAGAGCCTACAGAGGGTAAGAAAGAGAGGCCTGGTGACACTGAGCACACCCCGGAAACCAACTTTACCTGCAAAAGGAACAGTCCCTGAACGCCTATTATTTCCCTTTTTTGCTCAAGTCTGTTTGAATTTGGCTTGCAATACTGTGAATCCTGACAAACACGTCATGTGACCCAGGTACCATGGTTACATTTATTGAACCAAGAATAAGTCCCCAAACCAAAGGCAGCTGTGAGGAGGGAAATTATCCTCTGCTTATTCACATAGGGAAGGAGGAGCTCCCCGTCCTCATTAGAAAAACGAGTGAAGGCAAACTTCTAGGCTCTTCCTTTTGTACCTCCATGGGATGAGGAGTGCTTTGTCTGATTCGTGCGTTTGGGAGAAGATTCTGAGCATGATGCCCAGTCCCTTTCTCTTTTTTTCTTTCCTGCTGTGGTCTGACCTTGCGGTACTCCTGTTTCCTCCTCCAACTTGGGGAGCCTGTCCCTATGGAGGAGGCTTGCAGTAATCCTGCCGACATAAGGATCTCTGTAATCCAGAAGGGGGAACTGAGAGCACACAGAAGCCATGATCTCCAAGCAGCCTTATCCATAAAGCTGATACTTTTGAGCCCCGGCTGCCCGATTCATACATCAACTTCTCAGTGGGTTTAGAATTTGGAAAGGCTGAGGAGGGTGTAATTAATGATCACCCCATACATTTACCCCCAACGTGTTCATTTTCTCTTCAGAAAGCTTTGAGAGACAGGCACGAGGACTGACATTTGGGGGCTAAAATAGCACAGGGAGATCAAGTTTCTGGTGCAGTCAGGGCCCTAGGCTCAAAGGTAATTGTGGGTCAAGTGGGTTTTGACCTGGGTATTTTGTGACAGCTACAGTTGTTTGGCAGGATTTTAACTGGCAGTGGCCTGAGTACAAGGGCCTCTTGGGCAGGCCTTGACCTTACCCTTGTGAGCACAGCTTTGACCTCAGCAGGTGGTGGGGACAGGGATTAGGTTATTGGGGGGAAAAATCTTTTTGTCCCAGGAAAGGCTTACTCTAAAGAGGGCAGAATTTTAGTCTCCAAATATTTAGGCTCTGGAGGACAGGTTTTTTGCTTCTTGTAGAATGTCTTTCAGCAAAACTTTAGGCTAGACTTTAAAACAGCCAAGGCAGCTAAATTATACAGGGTCTGCAGAGCTCTTTGTGAGATTGTAGCCTCCTTGCAGCAGGAACACAGAGTGTAGGTGGATGCCACAGAGTTAACAACCTCAAATCCATTCTTCTGTGGGCTATTCTGAGCTTCCTTTGGGGCCATGAGCCAGACCCACGGAGGGGCTGATTTCTTAACATTTATTTGGTCTGTCACACGCTGGTAAGGCTCATTTCTCCACTGCGATCCCAGGATGGCTTTGTTCTGCTAATTGAGTAAGCCTTGATCATGGCTTTGGATTTAGGGAGCTCAGACTCTGACTTTACCCACAGAATGGGGTATGTTTTGTTAATGAAAACAAAAGAGTCGGACCTTTATTATACAGGAGGCAATGTTTCTTTATGAGTTGAGGTAGAGAAAGCTAAGAGGGCAGTTAATGATGCTTATGCCCAGAAGACTTTGTCTCTGGGAAACATGTTTACTGAGGAAATCAAAGAGGGATGAAGATTTTTTATTTTTTATTTTTTAAATGCGCTTCTGTCATGCTACAGAACAGAACCAGTGGAAAGATGGAAGACAAATAAGGGATTGGCTTACTAAACTAGATGGAGGAAGGCAGGGATTTTTTTTTTTTTTTTAAGCTAGAGCTGTGATATTAGTAGACCAACCAGACAGATATGACAAGGGAAATAAATGAGTTTCTGAAGGCTCAGCTAGGCAGATATTAAGAGGGAGAAGAGACACATGCATCTATGGAAACTTGAGAGGAATCCAAGGTAATATTACAGATTAATGGGAACAATTTTTATTATTTATTATTTTTTAAAGATTTATTCATTCAGAGTGCAAGCAGGAAAGGAGCAGAAGGAGAGGGAGAGAATCCCGAGATGACTCTGAGCTGAGTGTGGAGTCTGACGCAAGACCACTACCTGAGCTGAAACCAAGAGTTGGATGCTCAACCAACTGAGACATCCAGGTGCCCCTATTATTATTATTTTTAAAGATTTTATTTTTAAGTAATCTTTTAAGTAATTTTAAGTAATCAACATGGGTCTCAAACCCACAACCCCAAGATCAAGAGTTGCATGCTCTACCTACCTAGCCAGCCAGGCACCCTGGGGAAAAAAATATTTTTGAATGGTATGAGGACATTGGTTATTCCTCTGGAGAAAAAACCTAAACTGGACTCCTAACTCACACAATATACAAGAGTAAATTCCAGGGGTCAAAAGCATATTGGGATGAGAAATGATGGCTTCAATAATAAAAGAGTATATCGGGACGCCTGGGTGGCTCAGTTGGTTAAGCGGCTGCCTTCGGCTCAGGTCATGATCCCAGCGTCTTGGGATCGAGTCCCACATCGGGCTCCTTGCTCGGTGGGGAGCCTGCTTCTCCCTCTGCCTCTGCCTGCCACTCTGTCTGCCTGTGCTCGCGCTCTTTCTCTCTCTCTCTCTCTCTCTGACAAATAAATAAATAAAATCTTTAAAAAAATAATAAAAGAGTACATGTTGTTAAGAATAATTTTGATCATGGGGTGCCTGGGTGGCTCAGTGGGTTAAGCCTCTGCCTTCGGCTCAGGTCATGATCTCAGGGTCCTGGGATAGAGCCCCACATCAGGCTCCCTGCTTGGCAGGAAGCCTGCTTTCTCCCGCTCCTACTCCCCCTGCTTGTGTTCCCTCTCTCCCTGTGTCTCTGTCAAGTAAAATTTTTTAAAAATGCCACTGAACTTAAAAAGGGCATCTTAAATTTTATGTTATGTATATTTTACCACAGGTAGCATTTTTAAAAGCTTCTGCACAACAAAAGGCATCATAAAAATAGTTTTTTAAAAAAAGATAATCTATAGACCGAGAGAAGATATTTATAATGCATAAAGTCAAAAAGGATTAGTATCCAGAGTACATAAAGAACTTCTTCACAATAGGAAAGAAAATGAACTCAATAGAAAAGTAGAAAAATATGAAAAATGACCAACAGGATATTAAATTAATTATACATAGAGGCTGTTAGAGTGAGGTGGCTTAGTGCCCTAACAGCCTACATAAGCAAACCCAAAGATAAGCCTGTAGGTGCCTCAAGCTTATGAAATTGAAACCTAAGGACAACCTGTCACAAAGAGCCAACCAGGCTCTCTCACATAAGGTAATCACTTACCGTACAGCTGGTCGAGTGATTTCCTTGCTTTGCCTCCTGGTCTTCCTGGAAGTCTTGCTCCTAGCTCCTGTTGGTGCTCCTAACCACTTCTGGTTTGGCACTACCTCAAATGATTTGTGCTCAAGGAAACTCCTAAAATTTTTTAATATGCCTCAGTTTAGCTTTTAACAAGGGCATTTCTGAAGAGAAACCCAGTTGTCCAACAGACATGTGAAGAGATAGGTGATTTCATTAGTGATCAGGTACATGACTCTGAAAGGTGTCATTTGATCTGAAACCTAAATGAAAAGTTGAGAAAAAACAGCTACCCATTCCCAGTTCTGGAAGAAGGCCATTCCAGGCACAGGGAACAGCCAGTGCAAATGTCCTGGGGTGGGAATAGGTTTGACCATGTCTTAGCTTGGGCTGTCATGACAGAATACCATAAACTGGGCGGCTTAAACAACAGAAATTTATTTTCTCATAGTTCTGGAAGTCTGAGATCAGGGTGTCAGTGTGGCTGGGTTCTTCTGAGGCCTCTCTTTCTGGCTTGCCTATGACCTCATCCATAATTCCCTTCCTTATGATCTCATTTAACTTTAATTATCTCCTTAAAGCCCTGTCTCCAATTATGGTCACATTGAGGATTAGGGCTTTCACATATGAATTTTAAGGAATGTCAACATTTAGTTCATAACACTTTGGTGAGGTGCTTATTTTAAAAAAGTGGATTTAAGGAGGCCAGGATTTCGGGACTAAAATGTGGAAGTGAGAGCCTAGAGAGTGGCTGAGACTGGGTAAGATAGAATGACTCCTCCCATCGTGTATTGTTTAGAAATATAAAGAATTGTACCTTATTCGTGCCAAGGGAATTGGGGGAGAAATGATATGGGCTTAAAAAAAAATTTCTTGCCAAAAGCACAAAATCTCTGTCCCTACTACAGGGAGTTTCTGTCCTCTGAGTTCGACAAGAGATTGGAATGCAATTCCTAAGTTCTTTTTTTGCTACCTCCATGGTAACACAGGGCTCGAAGGTAATGGGTTTTACTAATTACTGGGGAACAATAAAAGTATAACAAACAATGTCAGAAGTTACACATGACTCATTCAAACAGAGGATAAACACATGTAAAAATTTTATTCCACTTTTAAAAAGGAAACGGCTGGGTCAGAGAGCATTTTGAGAAGTAGGAAACTTAAATACAAAACTGATTTATCTCCACAGGGTAATAAAGACTATACATTTCAGAGTTCTTCCCCCTGCCACCACTGGACAGGAATGACTTGAAACTCTCTCAGACAAAAATCCTGAGCTTTTAACCAATAGTAGATAACTTGGCAAACAAAGGTACATTCCTTGGCTTATATCTACACCAGGGGACCAAATCTGGCCCTGATGCTTACATTTGTAATAAAGTTTTATTGGAACACAGTCACAGCCATTTGTTTACATGTTGTCTAAGGCTGCCTTTGCTCTACAACAAGAGAAAGTGCTAAGACAACAGAGTTGAATAGTTGAGCATATAGCCTGAAAGCCTGAAATATTTTACTATATGGACCTTTACAAGAAAAGTTTCCAGACCCCTGCTAGAGAATTCATCCTTAGGTGGGCTTGGTCAACAATGTCTTAGATAACATTGAAAGAACTATGCTGCCCTTTCTTGGTCTTATTTCCAAATTCTGGATAATTTTTCTTCAAAAGGAGATGCATGGCTTAAAAATTGGGGGGACATTTGAGAATTATTATCTATGGCCTGTAATTCCTAAATCCTCCCATCCACCCACTCCAACACCCCAACGCCCCTTTCTGTGTTGGTAACTATCTCAACGGCCCTTAGCCTCCCAACCTTTTCCTTGGAGGGTGGAGCTTATGAAAATCTTTAAGTACCAGTAGGCCTGAAAAATTATTGGTGATAAATAATGTCCTTTATGGCAGCATTTTCACTTAAGAGGGCCTTCTGTTTCTTAGTAGGACTCCAGTTAGGGCTTGTGCCTCATACTTGCACAGTCACATGGAAGGTGTTTTGGGGGGGAGGAATGTGGGAGAAGTGGGGTCCTCTCAGCCTCTTTGAATTGAATTCCAGAGCTGTTGCAAACTCTTAAGTTCTGAGAAGGCAGCGGCGGTATGTACTTGACCACCGTTGTTTCCGTGGTTCCTGGCACACAGTAGGTACTCAGTAAATACTGAGTAAATGATTAAACCAAAGGAGGAATGAAGATAGAGGGTATGTTTTTCCCCTCAGGGTCAGCGCTGGCTGAGAACAAGGTTTTGGTGACAAAGGTTGCCACCTGCAGGACAAATGTGAAACTGCAAGATTCACAGCTGCTAAACCTTGAGAATACAGTCAACTTCAGGACAAGATTATCAGAGAATCAAGTGTTCTTCCTTAGCTTTTGGCAGAGTTAATCAATATCACTTTGTCCTTTCCTTC
>PISX010029192.1:0-20380 GCA_004024625.1 Mellivora capensis | reverse complement strand
TGTATATATACCACATCTTCTTTATCCATTCATCTGTTGATGGACATCTAGGCTCTTTCCATAGTTTGGCTATTGTAGACATTGCTGCTATAAACATTCAGGTGCACGTGCCCCTTCGGATCACTACGTTTGTATCTTTAGGGTAAATACCCAATAGTGCAATTGCTGGGTCATAGGGTAGTTCTATTTTCAACTTTTTATGATTTCTTATTCATCAGTGAGATTTTTTTTGGTCTGATATATTCTATGCCCTTAGCAACTTTATTTCATATTAAAAATGTTGGTGACACATAGCTTGGCAATTTCTATTAGAAGCCAAACACTTTTAGAAAGACATAAATTCACTCCAGTGTCAAGAGCTTCAGAGATAAGAAATATTGACATCTAAGGAATATCAAGTTCATAGATTTCAGTGTCCCTGGCTAACCTACTACCTTTGATCACCTGGCTATGAAAGTGTTACTGTGTCTCATTTCAACAGAGTTGTCTGATTCTTCAAGGTTCAAATGCAGCCTCTGCCACTGTCTTTGGATTTGGGTTATTATTTTCGTCTCTTGACTTTAGTTTCTTCTGTGCACAAGAGGTTAGATCTTATTATCTTTATTGGATTTTAATCTTTTTCTTCTTTTTGGTCATGCATTTCTTTATTGAAATTTCTAATTTTTAACATATGCCATAATTTTTTTAAATTTATTTTTTATTTTTTAATAAGTATATAATGAATTTTTATCCCCATGGGTACAGGTCTGTGAATTGCCAGGTTTACACACTTCACAGCACTCACCATAGCACATACCCTCCCCAAAGTAACATATGCCATAATTTATATGACTTAAAATCCAAATGCTACAGACATATACAATAAACTTTCTCATTTCCACTCCTGTCTTCTATTTGCTCAGTTCCCACTCCCACCTTCTCCCATAGGTAACTATTTTTATTCATTTTTTTGAGTCTTCCAGAACTTCTTCCTACAAACATGGTGAAATACAGATATCTTGTCCCCCTTCTTATTATACAATAGAAGCACATTGACACTTTCTGCACTAAAAACCTACCTTTTCTGTAGATAGAATGTACCTTTATCCCTTTGAACATCTGGTTTGCATTCCATTTTATTGATATAGTTTAATTTATTTAACTAGTCTCATAATGTTAGCTATATGTGTTGCTTATCTTTTACTATCATAATGTTGTAGTAAGTTACATCGTGCATGTGTCATTTCTAATGTATACAAATGTATCTGAGAATAAATTCCTAGAAGTGGGATTGCTAGGTCCAAGGGTGTATAGCCTTTGTAAATTTGTAATTTTTTTCTTTTTAAAAAAATTTATTGTGCTATGTTAGCCACGATAAAATACATCATTAGTTTTTGATGCAGAATTCCAAGATTCATTGTTTATGTACAACACCCAGTGCTCTATGCAATATGTGCCCTCCTTAATACCCAGGGTCACCCACCTCCCATCCCCTCCCCTCCAAAGCCCTCAGTTTGTTCCTCAGAGTCCACAATTTCTCATGGTTCATCTCCCCCTCTGATTTCCCCCAATTCACTTTTCCTTTCTTTCTCCTAATATCCTCTAAGTTATTCCTTATGTTCTACAAGTAAGGGAAACCATATGATAAATTGGCTTTCTCTGCTTGACTTATTTCACTCAGCATAATCTGCTCCAGTCCCATCCATACAAAAGTTGTGTATTCATCCATATATTCCATTGTATATATGAACCACATCTTCTTTTTTTTTTGTAAATTTGTAATTTGATAACTATTGTCAAATTGCCCTCCATTGGCATTGCACAACTTGACCCCTCCACTAGGATTGTATGAAAGTGCCTGTTTCCCCACAGCCTCACCATCAGAAAGCACTGTCAAACACTTGGATTTATGCCAATATAGTAAGTTAGATATGGCATCTCAATGTAATTTTGATTTGCATTTCTCTTTTTATGATTCAGGGTAATAAACTTTTAAATGTTCCAGAACTATTTATATTTTAAGGTTCTGTTCTCGATCCTGAGATTTCTCGTAGGTTTATGGCAAAACAACTCTTCCTGGTTTACCTATCCACAGCTCGTCAAGCCACATCCCCAAACTATGGATACTCGGTGTTTTCTCCAGCCTTCTCATTGATTTTACACTTGGAAACGCTATTCTTCATCTTCCTCTGTTCATCTGACTTTAATTGAATATTATACATGTCTTTGTATGAAATTGTTTTCCAATACTAATTCTCTTAGCCAAAGAACTTGTTGGTACATTCACCAGGATTATCTTATTACTACATAGTTCCCTATGGTCTTATTAACCACAACAAAACAAAATAAAACAAAACAAAAACAAGCAAGAACAACCAACTAAGGCCTTTCCCTCTTTTTGTTCAAATCCAAGAAGATTGGATATTCTTTCATTGAAGAAGGAGTGATCAGTATCATCAATGTGAGGAATTTTCCTACAGCTTCTGGACTGATAAGACTATTTTTCACATAGATACTGTATAGAGGCTTTTTTTTTTTGGCACCTGAATACAAATTCACAGTGAGAATGTAGAGAGACTTCGCAAAGAGGATTGATACGTAAGAGTCCTTGGCAAAAATGAATGCATGCAGAAAGAGATTGTGGGGCGTGGTGCATCTGCCCTCTATATCCTAATGTAGATCCCTCTCTTAACTTTGTTGTCTTTAATGTATCTGGCTTAATTTGATACAGGACATGACACAGTATTTATATCCCGTGGCTAAGGGCTTTCAAAGATTAAGCACAACACCTTAGCTTTTTCCTACATAGTAAGCACACAGTCACATTATTTGGTTAGTTAATAACATAATGCAGATAATTATGACAGGATAGATGTGACTCAGGGCTTGCTTGATGAGCATGTGAACTGAGCAATCACATAGGGCCTCGGGTTCAGTAGGAACTTGTGCTTTGTTGATGTTCTGCTGTCATCTTGATGAAATTCTTGAACAAGGGGGCTAGTCCTTCATTTTCATTCTGACTGAGCCCCACAAATTATATAGCTGGCCCTTCCTCATGTGACTTGAGGTTAGATTGCCTGGAGAATCAAATCTGTTTATGGAGCAGAGTCCAGTGTTTCAGTGTTATTTGTGAAGCATCTGTGAATATATTTCCTTCCATTAATGTGACTGACACTTCTGTTTGTAATTTTAATCAGAAGTGACAACAGGAGAGGATTTATATTTATTTTAACCTTTTATATCTTACTTTAGAAAGCAGACCAGATATAGCCATGAAAAGCAAATGGATGAATGTAATGTCTTCCTTGTGCTCCTGTGCTCCAGACAATACCATTAGGATCTGTTTCAAAACTGTACTAAGCATAGCCATTTCTTTCCCACATAGACATGGTAGATCTCATTCCTACATATAAGTTCAAGAATAAAATCTTAATTCAGGTTACTTGCAAAGAAGATACCAAAAAGACTTGAAAATTCAAATATTCTTCTTGAGCCTAGAGTTTTAACCATCATTTGTTAAGTGGTTGCAAAACAGTTCAATAGTAAAATAACTTTCCAAATTAAGATACTCAAGAGTTTAACCTGAAAATATTATAGATAATAAGTTCATTTCCCTTCTTTGAATCTACAAATTTAAGAAAAGTGAATAATCTGCATTCAAAGGGTAAAACTCAAAGGCAGCATGTGTTGTCCTGGGTTGGGATGAGAAAACAAACATACCCTTTAGAAGCAAAAACATAGTTGGGCTAACCTCAGTGTGAGGAATGCTATTACACAAGCAGCTCATTGTGTCATGATTGGAAGTGTGAGAACTTGTTTACTAAAGAGAACTCTCATCTCTCTTGGAGCCCTAGAGAAGGGAAGAACACATGTAAAGTCACTTTTGTTTCTACCTATGGACCTCCTGTTTCGGGTACAATGATTGTGCTACTGCCTACCGATGACAGTGATTTATAATACATTGCTCTGGTCTGCACGCCAGTTTGCTCCATAAGATTAAAAACTATAACCCCTAAAATCAGGGAGATATTTCAATAGTGCAGTCCTCTAATCAGCGCTTCTAGCTCTGATGTAATATTTCCTTTGGAAACTCCTCAGGTAAATATTGCTGGAAATCCTAGAAAACTCTCTTTATAGCAGTGACCTGAAGGTGTAGGCCACTTGTCTTCATCTACAAAGGCAACATGGAAAGTACGGTTGAGGTATTGTCTTTAGAAGCTTATCTCTTTTATCCATTTAAATTATTTTGAATTTAATCCATTGTCAATTTGGTTAACTCACCTTCTTGAACTTTAATACATTTCGATTGGCAATACTTTTGTTGTCTTTTGTTATCTCAACAACAGTTACTGCTTTTCAATTTCCTGTAATTTTTAGACACATCTAAATAAGCGGTTGAGTGAATCTGTTGACACAGTGTGACTCTGCCATGCCCTGTTTATAATAATAATAAAGAATTTATTGCTTTAGCCTTGCAACTGGTTCAGTCCAACCGGAGCAGTTAATTTAATTTGAAGTGCCCTGAGTCTTTTTGTTATTGAGAATCTGTTCTTGAATGAGATTAGATGTGCTAGGTTATTTCAATGAGACTACTCTTGAGGAACTTGACCAAAGAATCACTGTCTTTCATCAATTTGAGTTAAAGTTGGAATAGCAGATTGTTGGGGTAGTGGGAATCTTTCTAAGTATTATGAATTTAACAAGTTATTCAAAATCTAATGCATACTATTTGTGGATTTTGGGTTTTTTTTTTTTTTTTTTTTGGTGAACTTTAGGTCCTTTAGGTACATGTATTCATCTAACCCCCAAAACCCCTCCTCCAGTATTATTATCAGAGAGGTGAGAACTTGCCTGAGCTCAGAATGTAACAGTGCTAATTTGTGCCTCCAAAGGAGGTCTGACTCCAAAAATCCAGGCTTTCAGTCACTTGTCACTTAAAATTTCTAATATGAAAACCAAATGATTTTTGTTGAGTCCTATTAAAAGGGTACAGTTATTCCCTTCAAGCCTTTTGGTAAATAAATAATAACTGTATCATAGGCCACTTGGGTTCCATGTAGTGCTATCTTTAGTGTTTTCTTACTCCTTGGTTTGCTCTTCTTTGTCTTTTCTCAAAGGTAGACATTCTGCACATTTGCATTATTGTTTTCAGGAGGAGAAGTGTACTTCTCGGTAATGCCAATTTTCACGTATTACAAAGGACAAAATATGACCACCACTAATTGTACCAGAAGATCATTTCCACTGGTAGATATAGTGAGTTTAGGGGCAGTTATGCTATTCATAGCATCATCATCATCATCAATAATAATAATAGCAGCTTTTATTGAGAATTTGCTCTTTACCCAGGCTTTACTCTAAGTGATTTATAAATATTGCATTTCATCCTCACAATGCCTGTACAAAATAGATAGTACTAATATTCCTGTTTCATAGTGTGTGAAGTTGAGATTCAGAGGTAAGTAAATTTGTCCAAGATAATGGAGAAAACTCATGTCCTAGAGTTGAGCATCCTGGACTCACACCTAACTCTGTATCCTACTAACTTCTAACTCTGTTTACTGTCTCTAGGCTTAAGTTTTAGCATTATAAATGTGTTTACTGTCTCTAGGCTTATGTTTTAGCATTATAAAAGTAATAATTTTCTTTCTCTTTTCTAAAAATAAATTTTCATAAAAGATAATTTGAAAAATATATAAAAATTACTGGGCAAAGGAAAATAGCCACATAGTTTCTACTAACCAACCACAATCACTGATACATGTTGTGGCTTTATTTATATATTTAGTAAAGAACAGAATTGTTTTCCTTTTTCCTTTTTTAGTAATTGTACCATATGTAGAATGTTTAAAGATAGACTTTATTTTCTAGAACTATTTTAGACTCACAGAAAAAATTTTGGAAGATAGTAGGAAGTTCCCATATACCCCATACTCAGTTTCCCCTACTATTAACATCTTACATTAGTGTGATGTATATTATAATTAATGAACCAATATTAATATATCATTATAATGCCTGTAGTTTATTCATACTTCCTTATTTTTTCTTCTGCTTTTAAAGATATTTATTTATTTATTTGAGAAAGGGAGGAAGAGAGTGTGTGTGAGCAGGGGGAGGGGCAGAGTGAGAAAGAATCTCAAGCAGACTCCATGCTGAGCATGGAGCCTGATGTGGGGGTTTGATCTCATGATGCTGAGATCATGACCTGAGCCAAAACCAAGAGTCAGAGGCTTGACTGACTCAGCCACCCAGGCAACCTCCTTATTTTTTTCTAATGTCCTTTTTCTGTCCAGGATCCCATCCAGGACACCACATTCCATTTAGTTGTTATGTTTCCTTTGTTTTCCTCTTGGCTGTAACAGTTTCTCAGACTTTGTTTTTGATGATCTTGGCAGTTGTGAGGATTACTAGTTAGGTATTTTGAAGAATGTCCTTCTATTGGAATTTACCTGGCTTTTTTCTTTTTTTCCTTGGGTAGACTGGCATTATATGTTTTGGGGAGGCAAACCAGTGCTATTTCCATCATATCATATCCAGGTTACACACTATCAATGTTCTGCTGACCTTGATTACCTGGGCGAGGTAGTGTTTGCCAGATTTCTCTCCTTTAAAGTTAGTCTTTCCCCTTCTTCCCATATCATAATCTTGAGAAGGAAGTCACTTTTGTACAGTCCATACTTAAGGATTGGAAACATATATAATTTTATTTATTTTTAAACATTTCATTTTCCATGTTGTACATTATTCACAAACATTTTTTATGCCTGCACACCATCCTGTGGCTTACTAAACTGCTTCTTTGCAGCTGGACATTTAGGTTGTTCCTTTTGTTTCTTTTAGAAAAGAATCTTACAAGTAGGATTACAGGTTAAAGATATAAACACATTGAAATTCTTGGTGCATACAGTTCCATCAAGGAGTTGAACCAGTTTACTCTTCCATTAGCACTCTATGAAAATGGATCTTTTGCTTGCCCCTCTGCCCATGGCTTATTATTATTGAACTTTTTGGTTAAGCTTTTGGAAAAATGGAATTTTACTGTTACTTTAATTTGTATTGATTTTATGATTGCTAAGGTGGACAATTTCCCCGTGTATTTCTCAACTAGACTTTCATATTACTCAGATTTATGACTAGGATAATAATATCTATAATATGTGAAAAAACTTTTAAAGATTTATTCACATATTTATAATATGTGAAAGAACTCTGACAGACAGACAGAAACCAACCATCAACCATTTGTAAGAAAGCTTCCAAACCCCTTTCAGGCCTTGAGGTTTTGAGTTTTCACCAAGAATTTGCCAAATCTAAATGCTGACAATAACTTTAAGGTAGGAGATTTCCAAGTATCAGGGCTTGGTATCACACCAACATTTTTCAATTTGGGGAAGGACGTGGTAGACTGAGGTGATTAAACTGATGACAATTATTAAATATAGGTTGTGAAATTGGTAGTTCATATAAAAATAGATCATATGTGAAACAATCTGTGTGATTAACAAAAACTAAAGTGTAGGGCTTTCACAGCCTATGTCCCTCCTGTTTTATTCATGGGACACATTTGGGCACTGCTTATTTCACTAACCCCAACCCAAACTTTGTGGAGATAAAGGGCAAAAGTGGCATGAATAGATTTTCTCAAGAAAAGGAATCAGAGAAAATGGGAAGTACATTCCTCTGGGGTCTATATCCTGTAAGGGGTTGGGCTCTACTAGCGATGATCAGTATAATTAATGTAAACATTTTAAAGTGTGGTGTTTTGCCACAATGTTGATCTTATTGATACACAAACTTTGGCATCAAAAAGACTCAGAAGGATAAATTAATTACACTTAGGCTGATATAGTTGCTGTGTGAAGAGAGGCCACAGAAATAGTAGCCAGTCCTTTTCAGGATAAAGCAACAATGTCTCAACTCAGGCTCTCAAGCAACCACAGACTGGGTGGCTTAAACAATGCAAGTTTAGTTCTCACAGTTCTGGAGGCTGTAAGCCTAACATCAGGGAGTAGGCAAGTGTCATTGCGAGCCCTCTTTTAGCTTGTAGGTCCTTGTGGGCTCATATGATCTCTCTGTGTGTGTGTGTGTGTGTGTGTGTGTGTGTGTGTGTGTGTCTAGAGGGAGAGAGGAAGTTCTCTGATGTCTTTTGTTATAAGGTATCTTATTTAACCCTGAATACCTCCCAGAGGCCCCATCTCTAAATACCATCATACTGGGAGTTAGGGCTTCAGTATATGAACTTTGAGAGGGACAACATTCAGCCTATCATCACCCGAAAGTTAATGTGGTGTACTTATGGATGTGGGTACACACCACGCAAATACACATATTATGAACACAAAAGGAAAAATACATAGATGATGGGTGGTATATTAGTTACTTTGGTTTTATTTCCCATTTAGGCTAATATATCAGGTGTTTTTTGTTTTGTTTTGCTTTGTGGTTTGTTTGATTAAGTGCATTTACCAGTGCACATGAATGTTAGTAGTTAACTAAGTAGTGATTTATTTTCTCCTGTAACAAGAAACTCAGTGGTAGATGGGTTGGTTCAACAGCTTGCGGCTGTTAGGGTCAAGGCCTTACTAGTTCTCTTGCTGTTCTTTCATGGTTGCAAAGTGATAGCTGTAGCTACTTTTCCAGCTCGGCATGCACATTCTAGGTAGGACAAAGGAAAAATGGAAATAAACACAAAGGTATATATTAGCTGAATCTTTTAAGGACTTTTCTAGAAGCCCTAGTCCATGACTTCAGCTTACATTTTATTGACAAGGGCTATGTCACATGGCTACGATTATCTGAACGGAAAACTGGGTAATGTAAATTTTATTTGGGGGCTTAGTATTGCCATCTAACATATGGGTTCTGTTAATAAGCAAGAAAAGAAAAACAGATATCGGGTTAGAACCTAGCAGTATGTTCCATAATGACATCCCAAGGGCTAAAAGAAAATGGTGAATTAACAAACCTTCCATCAATGGGTAGATCGTCCTCTCACATAGAAAAATGGAATCTTAAGAAATCCCTACCCCAAAGGGATGTTTAAATAGTATATCTCAAAAGGAAGCTTATTTAAGGGATTGAGGAAGACAGTATACTTTATAGACACTGGAGACTTCATTCAGAGGATGGCCACTAGTTTAGTTCAGTTGCAACCTAAGGAAATTTTGAGGTAGTTGGCAGATGTGCTGCTTTAAGACTGCCTTTTGGCTCTCATGGTGATTCCTGCTTCTTACTTCCTGTGGCTGAAGCACACTGTTTTCTTTCATTCAGAGACATCTTGTTCTTGTCTGAGTAACTACACCATGACTCATCTTGTTTTGGCTCCTTGTTGGGGGTTTCATGAGGTTATCCAAAGAGTTTCAGGGATGAGAAACACTGAACTGTTGGAGACTAAGAGTAGGGTGCTAAGAAATATGAACCATTTGTACTTCTTTCACACTCATTCTAAGCAAGTCAAAGTTTTGTTTAGTTTTTTTTTTTTTTAACTCAGTGAATCGCTGCTCCACTTTCTGTTATAAGAACGATGGAAAGGAAATCACCTGCTTCTTTAAAAAACTAGGGTTCTAGATCACCATGGTTGTGATGTATGACATGAGTCATGTGGAGGGTGGAATAGAAGATAGCCTTACAAAGATGTACATTATAGTAATACATGTGAAGCTTGTGAGAGAGAATAGTAATTTCTGTAAGAAACAGAACTGGGACCAAAGATACAGGATGTGGCTATTAACTGGATGCACAAGAGGTCAAAGAAAAATCAGAGGGATAAGTCAAAGTTGATTCAGGTTTCAGGACTCTGAGTCTAAGAGTATGGAGTTGCCACAGGGGACAAAGAGACTCAGAATAGGATCTGTTTGGTGGTAATAGAGGGCTGATGTGTTCTGTCTGGTCCCTCACACACACTTTGTGAAGGAGGTAGAAGTGGAAGTCTGGCCGACTGAGACAAGGTCTAATATGGTTATTAAAGGGCTTATTTGCAAATCTTCCCACTTTGTGACATTTGATTTGAATTTTGCATTCTGATCAATTGGACAATGTGCCTAAAACTCATTCTACATTCCTCAATACCCATCTCTTCCCATCTCTCCCATATCCTTGAGCCTGAATTATCACATACTCCAGAATGAGGCAAACTAAGCTTAATGTTTTAAATACACTTTCCTTTATTATCTGTTTCAGGTTTAAAGGGACATCTTTTATTTATGTATTCATGAGAGAGAGAGCGAGAGAGAGCGAGAGAGAGCGAGTGCAAGGGGTGGGAGGAGGAGCTGAGGGGAAGGGAGAAGAACAGGCAGATTTCTTACTGAGCGCAGAAGCTGATAGGGAGCTGGATCCCAGGACACTGAGATAATGACCCGAGCTTAAACCAGGAATCAGAGGCTTAACTGGCTGAGTCACCCAGGTGCCCCTAAAGGAAAATCTATTTTGTGTTTGCCAAATTGCCACCCAACAATTTTCCTTACCAATCCAACGGTTTCCAACTGGCTTTGTTCACCATGGATAAATTGCTTACATGACAACATACATACCTTATTCTGATGAGAATTTTTTTTTCCCCTGATGATAATTATTTAACATATGTACTTTGCAGAGTGATTTCTATTAATAATTGCAGAGCCATTCCTAAATGATACAGGATATTTATGATATACGAAGATGTTTGACTCCTCTGATAACCACCATACTTTGCTCTCTTTTGGGTCTATATTTAAGCTGGTCCTAGGAGTTTCAAGAATGTATTTGAGGAAGGGAAACAGAATTGAAGTTGATTTCTTTACTTTTTTACTCTCATCTCATCTTCTGCTAGTTCTCTGCACATAGGCAGGCCATGGAGTGGGGGCAGAAGCTATATGGTTGGCACATGTAGTGCACTTAGACCATACAGTTGTGTACTTAGACCATACAGAGGCTAATATTAATATCAACTTACCCTGTCCCATCATTTCTGCCAGATTAAAGCCAGCAGGAGTCTCTCTCTCTCTGAGGACCTTTAACCTCCCTATATGTAGTTTAGCTAACACGTGTTTATGTCTTGCTCAAGAGTACTATACATGTTTTTCAGTTCTATCTTGTTCTATTTTATGTTCCTATACTTGTTTATTTAAGTATATTTTAAATAATATTTTAGAGATCACATATCTCCCTATAAGTTTCCTTAAATGATTTTTGGAACACAAAGTACCTGTATATGTATCAGTGAATCGCAGTGGAAGTCCCAGAAGCTCCTGATTGTGAAGTGTATTCAATGTTAGTGATATAAATCTTTTCTGTTGTTGGTGAAGAGATGATTTCTCTCAAATAATTTCTTAGATGTCACCAGTCAGTGGGTACACATATTAGTCAGAAAACAAGAAACAAACTAATATTTGTTGACTACCTTTTATGTTCTGGGAATTCTTCCAAGCTCTTTTCTTATTTAATCTTCATGACTCTGTATGTCCTGTTATAATCCTTATTTCACAGATGTGAAAACTGAGACCCAGGCTTGTTAGTGGATTGTTCACACAAGGTCACACAGTCAGCGGAACTTGAGTTTGAGTCCAGGATGTTTGATTCTTGAGCCCCCGTGACTAAAGAGAACATGATAGTGTCTCATTATAACAGAAATAGCACCAGTGATACTGGCCCTGACCCCTTTGTTCTCATAGAAACTCAGTTCCTAATAACCTGTTCCAGAATTTTTATTGCTAACCAGGATTTTGTCACATGTGCTCACAAACTACTTCACTTTTAAAGGTTGCACTGCTGGGTACTTTCATGTTCTCTAGCACCAATGGATCTTGGAATCCTCGGGAAGCCACTACTATGGGGTGGGGCAGGCTGTGACAAAGGGGAGAAAAGCCTTTTGCTCACAATGCTGCACTGTGGCCTCAAAGCTGTGCTCAAGTCTTACTGAGTTTTAAACCCGATGTCAGTCTTACTTCCAGTTTCCCTCCTCTGTTTAAGACTCAAACAGGTATCTAATTGGAGGTCAGCATAACAGCCACCAAATTGGGCTTACACTCCCCCATCCTTTCCTTCATAAAACTCATTATGCATGACTCTTTCAATGTGAGTTCTTTCCTTAGTGGTTTCTCAGGCACAGGAGAAATGGCTTCTATTGGCCCATCTCTCAGCTTCCCAAACATAGTTGGACATGTCTAAATCCCACAAGAGGCCCATCTTGGAACATTCCATGAGCCACCACTGGTTCCCACAAATCACAGCTTTCCTTCTGTCTTACACACCCACAACTGCTGTGTTCTCCATCTAGTCCAAAAGGGTGGAGAAAAAATCAGGCTGCTTTTCTGTCTTGACCTACTCAAGCCAGGGTCTATGGGCTAAGACCCATCTCTCTTTGGGTTTCCTCTGACAGGAGGGTGAAGATCTGCTTTGTTCCCCTCCTTAACCTGGTAGTAAAGCCTTAATTAAGTACATGTGCTCACTGAGACTTGAATCTTTTTCTTGGGGAAAGTGGGGTTTCCTTCATTCCCAAATCTTTCACTTGTGCAAAGAGGGTTCTTAGATTTCTCAACCACATTCTCATCTGTCCATTCTACAAAGTCATGAGTGATGGTTTTGTTGAGATTCAGACAATTTGCATTTTTAAAATAAAATCCAAAATGGCCACTCTCTTTTTACCTCCATGTCACTGAGTAGTCCCCACCAGGGGTGAGAATCTGCTGATTTTTCCTACCTTCCTGGATGCTGAGCAATGTCATAACCATTTCACTGTGATTCCTTCACAATCCTTTGATGTAAGTGAGTCTCATCTACTTGCCATTTTGCTGCCTCCTTGCTTCCTTTTTCCTTTGACTATTTTATCCTTAGCAGAACTGAAAGTATTTTCTCCCTGCCTTTTGCTTATATTTATTTATTTATATTTAATTTATTTATTTTTAAAGATTTTATTTATTTATTTGACAGACAGAGATCACAGGTAGGCAGAGAGGCAGGCAGAGAGAGAGGAGGAAGCAGGCTCCCTACTGAGCAGAGAGCCCAATGCAGGGTTCGATCCGAGAACCCTGGGATCATGACCTGAGCAGAAGGCAGAGGCTTAACTCGCTGAGCCACCGAGGCACCCCCTGTTTTGTATTTAGAAAGGTAACTTCCCACTTTGTTTCCCAACAACTATATGAATATAAGTGGCATCTTTGGTCTTCAGTGCACTCAAGTACCAAGTCATGACATGCTTTTTTATCCTCCTCTTTTTGCTCACTTTCCATTATACTCCAACACATTTCACCCTACACCAGATGCCCAGTACAATGTGGACTGCTATCTGTCCACAGCATTCTTGGTTATTGGCCAATCAGGGAATTCTTCAGGGGCAACTGAGATGGTTTTGGTACTTTTTAGATTAACACCGCCATGCCTGCCAAGAATCTCACACCAGTTTGAAGAAGCATACACTATTTTACAAATTCAATGCCCACAGAGGAGGGATTATAGGACTTGCTTTTCAGACTCTTTGAGAAGGAACTTGCAGTATTTTGCAATCATTGGCAGGCCATTAAACACTACACAGATCTTCCTGTGGATATATCTGGATATACCCATCCCTTTGGGTTCCATTGGTCCCTGTAGGGTGGTTTCCATAACTTCTCACTTCCCTGGTGATAACACAGACCCACACACATCCCTTGGTATTGCTTAAAAGTAATTTGGCAGTTGTTGAGGAGGAATTGACAAGCTATAATATTAAGAATAATAATAAAATAGAATCTAATAATAGTTATATTTCAAAAGCATCTGCCATGTGCCACTCTATTGGAGACTTTCTGTACATTGTCTCATTTTATCATAATATAATGAGATAGGTATTTTCCACATTTTACATATGACAAAGCTCAGATTAAGTAACCTGTTCAAGGTTACCCAATTTCCAAACACCTCAATATGTGTGGCTCTAAAGTTCATGTAATTCCCACTATGTTAACCTCTACTCATTGGAACTTAGTTAATGGAGATGGGAAGACAAACCACCTAGAAATCCCAGGAATTAACAGTGGTGTTCCATTAAAATGCTCCCAAATCATAACCTGAATTTTAGTTAGGTGATGCTGCTGGGAAATAACCATTTGTCTCAAAAAACCCAGCTTGAGCCTTCCATCAATTAGATGGGCCTTCTGAAAACTCAAACTGGAGGCTGATAGGATGAATCTGCTGGACTGGGGACACTTTTTAAGGAGCTACCTTGATACCTCTTGTCAATAGCTAGTTGGTCTTTCTTTTTCCTCCTCCTTCCTGAGTTTTCCTAATGAATGTAAATTTTGTGAAGGAAAAGAACTTTGTTCACTGCTGCATAGCTAGACAAGACAGTGCCCATAGAAGACCCTAATAAATATTTGTTGAATGAATGAAGAATTGGGTGAAAAAAATCTTTGCCAACCCTTTGCCAGAATATCAGGAGCCAGCTACTCCTGACATTGCATCTGCTAATTCCCTAGAGATTCAGGTAATCTGTTGTTTATCTGTTTGTTGATTGGCCTGATCTTAACCATTGCTGTGAAACAGGCAAATCCTCCCTTTTTGAGACAGTTGGTGAGACCCCTAAAAAGGCAAAGAGACAAAGACACCTGCAGGGCTTGGGCTGGAGGGTGACAGGGTTAGCCTCCTGTACCTGTTTTCATCTCTATGACTTGAACTCTTCCTGGTTCGTCTGTAAAGAGGGAACATTCATCATGTCTTGCTAGGAGAGGATTCTCTATGAGAAGTACTGTGTCCTTGCAGTTAATCCCAAATTGCTGAGGGTTCTGATTTTTGTTTTCTCATTCTGTAAGAAGTAGACAAATCTTATTTCTAGCCTCACTTTTCCTAAATTGAATTTCCCCTACTAGAAACCAAAACAAAACCCCTTCCCCCAAAATCAAACCCATCAACAGTAAAATATATATGCAACCATATTTCTGCACCATGACAAGAATTAAAAGTCCTATGGTAAACATCTTCTTATTGTCTGTCTCTACTCATTAGACAGGAATCCCGATTTTCACAGGATTTCTTGTGGATGAACTGCTCCTCTGGCATTGAGAGAAAACAGATGCATTCCCCTATAATTTAAATGAAAAGTTTATTCATTTATAAATAAATAAATTTATTATATAAACTTCAAATAGTCACAGGAAGGAGATGACAAATGAATTCTTTAGATGTTATGTATTTACCTTTCTATAGAAACTTATAAATATGCTGACAAGGTTTTTGACGTGCCAAGTTCTCTTTCACTATCGAGTTGGCTTTTAGAAGAATTTTATAAATGGATATAAGCAATAGATATACTTGAATCTCTTGGTATGAACAAACAGACCCTTCTGGAAGAAGGACTTCTGATGAGTTCTCTCTGAGGCTGAGGCTGGATACCCTCGTCCACGGAGCCAGGCTCCTAGCCCTGTGTTACTGTAGACAAGGTCCCAATATTGGAACTGTTGGCTTTGCAGGTCAAACAATAAGTTTTCTTTGTTTCTTCCTGTAAGTGTGGTGCTGAAGATGGCTATTGAAAGGGCAACATGAAAAACAATTTTTAGGAAGAATGAATGGATGTTGGTGGCCCTACCTAGGGAAAGATTCACATAGCACATTACTTGACCCATAGTAGAACAACAATGAATGTTTGTTGAATAAATAAACAAAAGAATGAATACATGAGTTTGGGAACTGAGATCCTTGGAGCCACTGACACCACAAGCCCCTATATGGATGCTAATTTCTTTTAAAAAATTACTTAAATTTTAGTTAGTTAATGTACAGTGAAGTATTGGTTTCAGATGTAGAATTCAATGATTCATTACTTACATGCAACACCCAGTGCTCATCACAAATGCCCTCTTCAATACCCATCACCCATCTAACCCTTCCCTCATCGCCCTCTGTCCATCAACCCTCAGTTTGTTCTTTATCTTTAAGAGTCTCTATGGCTTATTTCCCTCTCTCCTCCCCCCGCTTCCCAGATGTTCATCTTTTTTGTTTATGAAATTCCACATGTGAGTGAAATCATGGTATTCGTCTTTCTCTGATTGACTTATTTTGCTGAGCATAATACATTCTAGCTCCATCCATGTCATTGCAAATGGCAAGATTTCTTTCTTTTTGAAGGCTAAGTAATGTTCCTGTGTGTGTGTGTGTGTGTGTGTGTGTGTGTGTGTGTGAGATATACGATATCTTCTTTATAGCTTGGCTATTGTTGACTAATGCTGTTATAAGTGTCAGGGTGCATGTACCCATTTGAATTAATATTCTTGTATCCTTTAGGAAAACACCTAGTAGTGCAATTGCTTGATCATAGGGTAGTTCTGTTTTTAGTATTTTGAAGAACATCCAAACTATTCTTCAGAGTGGCTGGATGAATTTGCATTCCCTCCAACAGTGCAAGAGGGTTCCCTTTTATCTGAGGATGCTAGTTTCTTGCTCTCAATTTCATTATCATTTGGAAAGCATTTCTTTGAGCAACTTAATGGTTGACGTGCAGAGGGAAGAGCAATTACTTTGCTAACTGAATGAAGAGTCTTGAGTATGTACATATCTGTGATGGGCAGCGTAACAACAGACACCTCAGGGATGCTGATTTTTCTAGCTTGTGAGTGAGTTTGTCTTCGCATTTAAATGAAGTGGGCTGACATGCCTAGTATATAGCAGTATGACTAGCTTCAGTTTATTGGTAATGTGAATGTAGGAATAGAAATGCTTTAGCTTTTATGACATTCCATGACTTTAAAAATTAATTAATTTTACATATTTAACATTTCTTTTATTCACACTCACTCTATCGTGCCTTTCTCTCTTTCATTGGGTTTGCTCTTCATATCGATACACAGAATATATCAAGTTGTTCAATAATGGAAATAAGTTGTTTTTGTCTTTCTCTGCATGCGCTGTGTGACTATGAATGTCCTTCAAAAAGGGAAACATAAAGGGAAAATTAGTCAGTATCTCTGTTTGTGTTCATGGCACTCATAAAGCATGGGCTTTCCATGGATAAAACAAACTTTAACTTAAATCCTCTTCCCTTGAGAGATATCAGTTAAGGTCAACCATGCAATTCCTCACTAGAAAGCAGACCTGGGTTACTGCTACCTGTTTAGGACATTTATGAAATCATTTTGTCCATATTTACATGGTACTGCTGGATGGCAGGTTTCTACAACTAGGAATGAAACCCATCCTCATGACTTAAGGACTCCTGAAAGACCTCACTTCTGAATACCATTATATTGAGTATTTGGGCTTCAACATATAAATTTTGAGGTGACACAAATATTCAATATATAGTAGTATTCAAGAAATACTGGATGAACTGAATACTGAATGAACAAATGATAGCAAATTCAGAGTTGGGAGGACACATAGAATCTTCTTTGTAATTCAAAACTTCCTTCTGCCGTGTTCCTGACAGCTGTTCTCTCAGTCTGCACTTACTGCGACAAGCAGATCACTACCTCTCAGGGAAATATTTTTGGTTATTTTTTTAAAATTAATAGGCTTTCTAAAGAGCAGTTCAGGGTCATAGAAAAATTAAACAGCCTTCCTCAAACATACACAGACATACACATCCAGTCTCCCCTGCCATCAACAAACTCACCCGATTGTGACACTTGTTAAAGTTGATGAGCCAACCAAAGTGACACATTATTATCAATCAAAGTCCACAGTTTCAATTAAAGTTTGCTCTTGATGTTGTACATCCAACATCAGTGAGTTTGGACAGATGTATAAAAGCATGTATCTATCCTTATAGTATCAGACATAATAATAACATTTCCCTTCCTCCCTCCCCATTAATCCTGGCAACCCTTGACCTTTTTACTCTCTCCATAGATTCACTCTTTTCAGACTGTCATATATTTGGAATCATACAGTAGGTAGTCTTTTCAGATTGGCTTGGCTTCTTTCACTTAGGAACATGCATTTCAGGTTCCTTTATGTCTTTTCATGGCTTGTTTCTTTTTCTTTTTCTTCTTTTTTTTTTTTTTTAGCACTGAATAACATTCTATTGTCTGGATATACCATAGTTCATTTAGCCATTCACCTATTGAAGGACATCTCGGTTGTTTCCAAGTTTTGGCAATGATGAATAAAGCTGCTATAAACATTTGTGTGCAGGTTGTTTTGAGTCTGATGTAGTTTTTACTTGTTCTTTTTCCTTATGCTAAGAGGAAATCTGACCTCCTCTAACATCTCTGTATCAGACATGTTTTCTAGTCCCTCTTTTGTACATAAAGATACCTATTTGGGAGTTTCCGGGGTTTTTCTATTTTAGGCCATCAAGCACCAGTTTTGCCATTTTCTCATGTTGTAGGTTTTTCAGTCCCTTCAGTTTCCTGGTTACCCACCTCTAGATAACTGCTACTGTACAAAACAACTAGAGAGCAGTGGGCAGATATGGCTAATCAACCTCAGAATACAGAGAGGGACCATCATTCTTTCTGTTCTAGACAAGATATCTTGTTGAAGTAATTTGTAATCACTCTTTGGATATTGTGCCACTTAATTCAATTAAAAACCTTGTGTTTATGTTACCAGACTTATTGTTGGGGCATTCTTCTCCACACTATACCTTTCCAGAGACTTTGAGGATTTAAATGCTAGACATCCTCTGTATACTTATTAAGCTTCCTCTTGTTAATTGTGGTTCACTTTTCTAGCTTGTTAAGCATGTTGTGTTCCTTTTGAATATTGTTTTTTAATCAAATATATTATCCATTGCTCCTTGTTCAAAATGTTGTTCTTATGATAAAGAGTCATCCATTCATAACGGAACTTTTTTTTTAAATTTTATTTATTTGACAGAGAGAGACACAACGAGAGAGGGAATACAAGCAGGGGGAGTGGGAGAGGGAGAAGCAGACTTCCCGCCAAACGAGCAGAGAGCCTGATATGGGGCTCGATCCCAAGATGCTGGGATCATGACCTGAGCGGAAGGCAGAGGCTTAACCCACTGAGCCACCCAGGTGCCCCCATGACGGAACTTTTAGAGAGCACAGATGAGCTAAAAGAGGAGGCAAAGGTATTCCTTAACTTATTATCAGAGATAAATATTAACATTTTAGTACATCTTTCTAGTCTTTTTTATACAGATCTGTACATCCTGCATGTACACATATGCATTTATTGCAAAACTTTGTATATGTGATATATATGATCATACCATGTACGTATTTTTTTAAATGATTTTCTCTTTTCCTCTGATCACTCAACATTGATTTCATATATTTTTAAAAAATACAAAGTTATAACATTGTGTGGGGTACTAGGAATACAATTGAATCAAAGCAAATATTTCGTGGTTTATTTAGTCTTCTATTATTTGACATTTAGGTTTTTTTCCGAATGTTTTTCTATAATTAGCACACATGTAGATAAATCTTTGCAAATATCTATGACTATTTCCTGAGGAAGTAGAGCTGTGAGTCAAAAAACAAGTAAAATTGTCAAAGGTTCTGGTATGTTTTAATAAACTATCCCTGGAAAGTTATGAAATAATTTCAGTACCATTTAGTTATTTGAAAACTGGATATATGTCCCCACCCAGCAAATTATTGATAAAAACACAGAGCAAGAGGGGACCAATGACAAGGTTTTAGAGAAAACTAGTAAGTCATTCTTCCCCAAATTATATGTTTGATAGTCAACATTCTGTGGGGACAGTTGTTCAATTGTATTATACCTTATTAATATTTTAAAACAATTTTATCAACTAGGGTTTCTTCTTCTTCTTTTTTAGTTTTATTTGTTTATTTATTTGACAGAGAGAGAGAGAACACAGCAGGGAGAGCAGCAGGCAGAGGGAGAAGCACACTCCCTGCTGAGTAGGGAGACTGATGCAGGACTCCATCCCAGATGCTAGGATCATGACCTGAGCTGAGGGCAGACACTTAACTGACTGAACCATGCAGGTTCAAAGCTAGGGGTTCATAAGAAATTTGGCTGGATGTTTTGTTAAAATCAAGATAGTCTATATCTAAGCACTCTGTTTCCAACAGTATAACAATTGTATAAAATGATAAAAATTTTATTTGTTCAGTGTGACATTCTTTGTAAATTATCTGGTTCCTACAGCTTACTCCTTTCTTTAGCTGCACTGTTCAATTCTGTCAGAATGGAAATATTCTATGATCTATGCTGTCCAATAGGGTAGCCACATGCCATAGATAGCTATGGAACATTTTATGATATAGTGAGTGTGACTCAGGAACTGATTTTAATTTTTTTTAATTTTTTTTAAAATTTTTATTTTTTTATAAACAATTTTTTATCCCCAGGGGTACATGTCTGTGAATCGCCAGGTTTACACACTTCACAGCACTAACCATAGCACATACCCTCCCCAATGTCCATTCCCCCACCCACCTTTCCCGACCCCCTCCCCCCAGCAACCCTCAGTTTGTTTTGTGAGATTAAGAGTCACTTATGGTTTGTCTCC
>PISX010029191.1:0-20321 GCA_004024625.1 Mellivora capensis | reverse complement strand
TGATTTTGTTATTAATTGGTTTATATAGTTGGCTGCTCCCATGTTAGGGGCATAGATATTTAAAATTGTTAGATCTTCTTGTTGGAGGGACCCTTTGAGTATGATATAGTGTCCTTCCTCATCTCTTATTATAGTCTTTGGCTTAAAATCTAATTGATCTGATATAAGGATTGCCACCCCAGCTTTCTTCTGATGTCCAGCGTGGTAAATTGTTTTCCACTCCCTCACTTTAAATTTGGAGGTGTCTTTGGGTCTAAAATGAGTTTCTTGTAGGCAACATATTGATAGGTTTTGGTTTTTTATCCATTCTGATACCCTGTGTCTTTTGATTGGGGCATTTAGCCCGTTAACATTCAGGGTAACTATTGAGAGATATGAATTTAGTGCCATTGTATTGCCTGTAACGTGACTGTTACTATATACTGTCTCTGTTCCTTTCTGATCTACTATTTTTAGGCTCTCTCTTTGCTTAGAGGACCCCTTCCAATATTTCCTGTAGAGCTGGTTTGGTGTTTGCAAATTCTTTCAGTTTTTGTTTGTCCTGGAAGCTTTTTATCTCTCCTTCTATTTTCAATGATAGCCTAGCTGGATATAGTATTCTTGGCTGCATGTTTTTCTCATTCAGTGCTCTGAATATGTCATGCCAGTTCTTTCTGGCCTGCCAGGTCTCTGTAGACAAGTCTGCTGCCAATCTAATATTTTTACCATTGTATGTTATAGACTTCTTTTCCCGGGCTGCTTTCAGGATTTTCTCTCTGTCGCTATGACTTGTAAATTTTACTATTAGGTGACGAGGTGTGGACCTATTCTTGTTGATTCTGAGGGGGGTTCTCTGCACCTCCTGGATTTTGATGCTTGTTCCCTTTGCCATATTAGGGAAATTCTCTACAATAATTCTCTCCAATATACCTTCTGCTCCCCTCTCTTTCTTCTTCTTCTGGAATCCCAATTATTCTAATGTTGTTTCATCTTATGGTGTCAATTATTGGTCAAATTCTCCCCTCATGATCCAGTAGCTGTTTGTCCCTCTTTTGCTCAGCTTCTTTATTCTCTGTCATTTGCTCTTCTATTCACTAATTCTTTCTTCTCCCTCATTTATCCTAGCAGTAAGAGCCTCCATTTTTTATTGCACCTCACTAATAGCTTTTTTAAATTTCAACTTGGTTAGATTTTAGTTCTTTTATTTCTCCAGAAAGGGCTTTTATATCTCCAGAGATGCTTTCTCTATTATCTTCCATGCCTTTTTTGAGCCCAGCTAGAACCTTGAGAATCATCATTCTGAACTCTATATCCAAAACATTACCAATGTCTGTATTGATTAGGTCCCTAGTCTTCGGTACTGCCTCTTGTTCCTTTTTTTTTTTTTTTTTTTTTTGTGGTGAGTTTTTCTGCCTTGTCATTTTTTTCCAGATAAGAGTATATGAAAGAGCAAATAAAATACTCAAAGGGTGGCAAAGACCCCAGAAAAATGTGCTTTAATCAAATCAGAAGAGACCCCCAAATCGGGGGGGGTGAGGGGATATAAAGAAGTTCAGGGAAAACAATTAAAAAAAGAAAATAAATAAATAAAAAATATAGAAAAGAAAAAAAATATATATATATTAGAATGGTGACTAGGACAGGCTCACCCACTTAATTTTGGGGTGTTTTGGTCTCTTAGAAGTAACTACTTCCCAAAATCTTAAAGAATGAAAAACATATATAAGGGTAAATACAATGAAAGGTTGGAATATGCCTATAAAGATGAAAAAATTTTTTTTTTTAATTTTTAAAAAAGTAATTGATAAAGTAAGTTGGTTAGGAGAATAAAGAGAAAGAAAGTGGAGAGAGTTTGCTCAGGCTTGAGACTAGAACAAGCCCGGAGCTAGATTTAGTGTATATTTTGATCTACTACAGGAAGTTGTACCCCAAATATTTTAGAAGGAAAAAAACCGTATGTGTATACAAAAAATAAAGTTAAATAGTATGAATGATAAAATATGACTATAATAATGAAGGTTCAAAAAGATCATTATTTTTTTTTGGAAAGGTATTGTTAAGATAAACTAGTTAAAAAATGTTTAAAAAGAAAAGAGTAAAAGTAAAAAAATTTAGAAGAAGAAAAAATAAAATTAAAGAAAAAATTCAATTAACTGCAAGACTAAAGAATCATGGGGCGAAAGCTATGAATTCTGTGCTTTTCTTTCTCCTCCTCTGGAATTCCGCTGCTCTCCTTGGTAAGTGAACTTGGTTTTGGCTGGATTTATTCTTGATCTTCTAGGAGAGGGGCCTGTTGTAGTGATTCTCAAGTGTCTTTGCCGGAGGCGGAATTGCACTGCCTTTACCAGGGACCAGGCTAAGTAATCTGCTCGGTTTTGCTTTTAGGAGCTTTTGTTCCCTGAACGCTTTCCGTAGAGTTCCGGAGGACGGGAATGAAAAGGCGACCTCCCAATCTCCTGCCTGGAGGAGCCGAGAGCTCAGGGCTCCATTCCTCAGTGCGCCCTCAGAGAAAAGCCCCAATCACTCCTGTCTCCCTTGCCTCCGGCCGCACTCCGAGCTCACCCAGCCTGGGACCGGTTCAAGGTAACCCCGAGCTGAGAGCTCACTCCTAGGCTCTGTCTCTGTAGGCAGCTTCCCTGCTCCAATACCTGCTAGCTCTGCGACACTCAGACACCCCCGATCCTTCTGTGACCCTGCGGGACCTGGGGCCATGCTGACCCTGTGTGGGCTTCACCCCGGTTTAGCCTCTGGAGCGATGTCCCTCAGTGGAGCAGACTTTTAAAAGTCCTGATTTAGTGCTCCGCTGTTCCGCCTCTTCCCGGGAGCCGGCCCCTCGCCCCGCAGTCTATCTTCCCTTTGCTTTGGATTCACTTCTCTGCTGTTCCTACCTTTCAGAAAGTGGTTGATTTTCTGTTTCTAGAATTGCTGTTCTTTTTCTTATTGATCTCCCATTGGATTTGTAGGTGTTTGCAATGGTTGATAAGCTATCTAGCTGATCTCTTGCTACCTGATGTAGTCTCAGCTGCTACTTCCGGTTACACTTATTCTTAACTGTTATATCTTTTTGGTGATATAAAAAATGATTTTTTAATTTCCTTTTCATAATGTTCATTGTTAATGTATAGAAATTTAACTGATACTTGAATGTTGAGTGTATCATGAAGGTTTACTGAAATTAAAAATATGGAAGGAAAGAAATATTTGAGTTGCATTTGGTAAGAAATTTTGACTTTTCAAAATGATGAAAAATTTCCAGTGACTCTACTGAAGCCTTAGCTTTTACCTTTTTTCCCCTATCCTCTTGCTAAACCCAAATGGCTAACCAGTGGTTATTCATTCACTTTTTCAACAAATATTCATCACTCATTATAGGCTAAATTACAGCCCCAGTCTTAATTATCTTGCATCCAATTTTGTTATTAACACAATATCAGTTTTTCCATGCCCTGAAAATTTCCAGTAGTAAACAATTTTCAGAATAGAACAAAGCCAAACTTTATTGACCTTCTTCAATCTATCCTATAAAATGTTTAGGTTCCTCCTTACACAGAGGGGTCTTTGTGAGCTGTTCTCACATTGTATAGGTGTAATAAAGGTTTCAGTTAATGACTCTAACTTTAGGATAGTTTCTCCTATGAATTAATTTGAATTTGAAGAGCTAATTACACTTGATCTTAGCCAAATGGCTGAAAAGCAATGGATTTGAAGAGATAATTAAAAAGCGTATTTTTCTTCTTAATTTCCTAAGAAGATATAATACTGAAAAACAATATACTAAAAATACACTGAAAATTGCTATTTTAATCAAGTTGATGCTATTAAATTGTGTCAATATTTATCTGATTAATAATAGTGATGCTGTATCTGATTTTATTTGTCATTAAATATGTTTCTTTAAAAAAAAAGATTTTATTTATTTATTTGGGAGAGAGAGAGAGAATGAGAGAGAGAGAGACCATGAGAGGAGAGAAGTCAGAGGGAGGAGCAGACTCACTGCCGAGCAGGGAGCCTGATGGGGGCTTTGATACCAGGACTCCAGGATCACGACCTGAGCAGAAGGCCGTCACTTAACCAACTGAGCCACCCAGGTGCTCTTCATTAAATATGTTTCATTAAGAATTTATGTATGTGTTTCTCATTCTGTAAAATCAATCATAATGCTAATTCTATTTCTCTAAATAACGCTCATGAGCAAATCAACATTGTCCTTCTTACTAATTAAATAATGTAATGCTTTTGTGATATACTTATGATTTTGTATATGTTTGTGTTATACATTCATGCACACATGCATATACTCATGGATACTTTTATCCAACTTGGCAAATAAATATAGCAGTAGGAATTCTGTATTTATAGCAATTTCCTCTTTTATTTTAATTAATTGTCATAATTTTCTGTACCAACGAGACTATACTAAATTAGTTTCAGTATGTTATTTCTAAGCCTGTTAGGATTCAAGGATGTAAAGCCATAATATGTTTCTTTAAAAAGTCTGCCTTCTGGACATCAGGAGTTTTGGGTTCAGGTAAAATAATGCTGATTTTGTAACTATAGCTTGTGTGTGTGTGTGTGTGTGTGTGTGTGTGTGTGTGTGTGTATGAATCTATGTTAAAATATCTTTTAAATGTCAACTTCCACTTAGCACTGGAAACAGTCTATGCTTGTTTGAGGAGTGGTTGTCAGCTTGTATTTTGTCCTGTCAAATTGCCAGCTACCATGTTACAATTATTTTAGGCCAAAGGATCACAGAACATCATATCAAATGTGGTTCAATAAAAGTGGGAGAAATACGAGTCAACCTATTAATTTTTGGGAATTGGATTTCAGCTTTTAATTATTTAAGGATATTTTAGTCACTTTCTCTGTGGATGAATCAATAAGTCAGAAATCCCTTCCAGAGTCAGGCATTAAAAGAGAAGCTGAAATCTATCAGAGAAGTCATTACAATGAAAAATTGTATGTTTTAGCCTTATGATGTAGTTATGCTGGAAGTTTTTGTTCTGTTATTTGCAAATGAAATGTTTTATTTTTATATTTCTTTTTGTTTGTAAATGTTCTCATTGAATATACTTTGTGATAAATTTTATCTATTACCCATCATCTATCTATCTATTTATCTATTTGGCATCTATGTACGAACTATTTCTAGCCAGAAAGGAATTGGTAACTAAGATTCATGGACTCCATTTTCAGGTGACAGGGAGGGAGGGTACAGGATTCACTGACCAGAGCAGATCCTACAGGAATGTTGAGGGCATCCAGTGGTGCCGGCAGTTGTATCCAGCAGCACTGTCAGTCCAGCTGCTCCAGGTTTGTCCTCTGTGACACTGCAACCTAACTGTTCCTTGAATTCTAATATTGATTATGGTATTTAGAGCTTAATTTCACTTTGTTTCTGTTTTCCTAATTTCCCAAACTCTGTCAGCTTTATGAGCTAATCAGTTTTCCAACATTTTCCTACTACTTGAGTTAGAGCTTATCTCTCTTGCTTGGAATAACAGAACCATACTTTTGAAGAAACTTTGCAGCTATGGTTTTAGGTGGCAGCTAAATTAAAATCATAAAATCTTTTTTCTAAAATAATTATGGTCATCGTAAAATGAGTACAATTTTAGTATTATTGTTCCCCTAAAGTCTATTTTGTTAGATATTTCCATAGCTCCAGTCACTTTTTTGTTGTGTTTGTTAAGAATTTTTATAGTATAACTTTTTCCATTCTTGACTTTCTTCATGTCTGTGTCCTTCTGTTTTAGATGTGTCTCTTGTAAACCACATACAGTTGTCAGCAAATGTAGATGGCACCCTCACCATAGATCCAAAACCATCCCCAGTACATGGGGCAGTGCTATACATCATGACCCTCTTTATATTTGAAATCCAGTAGCAAGCCCTGGAGAGAAAATCATGTCAGCTGCCACCATCATAAACTGCTTTTTCATTCGTAGCAATGGAAGTGATCCCTGCAGCAACTTTTCTTAGTTATTTCATACAGGCATAATGTCTGCATTTTATTGTTGAGTACAGGTAGATAACTTTCTCAAGGAGACACAGGAAGGAAAACAGGGATTTGAAACCAATAGCTTCTGCTTTTACAATATGTTTTTTTTTTTAAGCATTATACCATTTCCACATATACATTTAGATTAAATTAAGTGTCCAGCATCATACAGTCTCTTTTCGATCCATCCACTTACTTTTTCACACTTCTATCTTCATATATGGTTTGATACATGATTCAAATTAACACCTTTATCCTAGAAAGCAAATGTATAAATTTTGGGAGGATATTTTTTTCAAAAGAAAAAATATCCTTTCAAAAGAAAAACCACAGTGTTGTTTATCCTAAAATGTGTGTGTGTGTGTGTGTGTGTATATGCATGCACACGTGTGTATGTATTTATAGACTAATTGCCAGGCTTTGTTCTATAGCTTTTACAGACATTGATTCATTTAAATCCCATAGCAGTCATATGAATCAGTGATTTATATTATTCTTATTTTGCAGATGTGGGTACTGAGGTAGAGGGAGATAAAGCATATTTTCCAGGGCTTTATAGATAAGGTTTTAACCTGAGGCTTTCTGTTTCAAAGTCTATATCCTTGATCACCACTCTAAATGATTTTTATCTCATAGGGGATTTTGAATAGAAAGTATTTTGAGAAGATATTATTTATTTCAGAAAATCTATTAATGATTGCAGGGAACAATATTTGTTCTCAAAAAGTTCCTCATGAAACAAAGACTGACTTATTGGGATATAACTATGTTTAAAAGACTAAAGATAACACAATATATATGAAATATAAATATGTTTACTAGCATTTCTCATCTCAATGCACTATATTTAAACTTATGGCTAACAGTAATTTAACTCTCTTTTGCAATCGGTAAACTTGAGTCCTAGAAATAAAAATAATTTTTTTCAACAAATATGCATGTACTGCATATTTCCCACTCAACAAATCATTGTCTGAACTCTAAGGATTTAGCAGTGAGCAAACCAGTCAATAAAATCTGTAATCTAAGGGGATCACATACTAGAGTAGTTGGTAGATACTAGGATAGGTAGTGAACAAATAAAGAAGAAAATATATATCATATATCAGATAGTTACTAGTATGTAGAAAAATAAGAAAAGCGAGCAGTGTAGACAAAACTAAGAGATGAAAGCGGAGCTGAAATTTTAAGTTGAGATGATCAGGGAAAGTTTCATAGAGAAGGCAATATTTGAAAATCAACAGGAAGAGGTAAGGGAGAAATGTCTGTTTATTTGGAGGGAGAATTCCAGGCAGAGGAACTCATGAGACAACAGTCCTGATGTGATCTGGTATTTTAACAGAGATTAAGGTTGATCAGAGAAAGTCAATTATCACATGGTTTCACTTACTTGTGGAGCATAAGGAATAACATGGAGGATGTTAGGTGAAGGAAAAGAAAAGTCAGTGGAAGTAAATCAGAGGGGGAGACAAACCATGAGAGACTGTGGACTCTGAGAAACAAACTGAGGGTTTTGGAAGGAAGGAGAGTGGGTGGTGGGTATTAAGGAGGGCACATATTGCATGGAGCACTGGGTGTGGTAGTATAAACAATGAACCTTGGAACACTGAAAAAAATTAAACTAAATTTTTAAAAAATTAAGTGAAACCAAAAGAGAAAAAAAAAAAGGTTGATTGGGCCCATGTAGAACAAGTATATGCATCTCTTTTCTCAATCCAAGATTGGCAAATTGCAGCTCTCACAGACTTAAGAGAAAACAACAAGTATTTTCATTTTCAATAAAGGTCTACTTAAGACAAAGTTTCTTAATGGTTGCTATATTTTTTTTCTATGAGACATGAATATATATATTAATTATGTAAATTGAATTTGCTCACAAAAGCTAATTATTTTACTAAATACATATAAAACACATTACTTTAAATTTTTCTAGCCATTTGTTCTACACTTATTTGCAATAGCTTTAAATATAGCTATCTCATTCCATAAAATCTACTGCTTCTCACCATATGAAATATATTCAAAAATGTAGTTAACACAAGTAAATATAAATTTTGGAGCTATATTTTTAAAATAAGTATTTTAAATTGGATAAACATTTAGAATATGTTTTGAAATTATGTTTAATAAGGTAATTTCTGTATCCAATGTAATTCATATAGAAGCTGTATAGAATCAGTTCTGTTACCTTGCAAGGTTATATATATAAGCTTTATCATCTTCAATGGAATTGATGCTAATCTCTTAAATTTCTTAAATATCTTAAATTATTTGAATGTTTTAGAGGTCTAAATACTGTAGACCACACAATTTTGCTTTAGATATTTTTGAGCACATGATTTATAAAGTTTTGTAGAGATGTTGGTGAAAGATATTTTTTAGTGAATGGTACTTAATGTTTCCCATTCTTACCTTGGAATTTCTTATACACAGGGAAAATAAATTTCTTTGGCAAGAACTGGTTGGTTTTTCTATTTTTTTTTTGTTTTTTTTTTTTTTTGTTTTTTTTTTTTTTTAGGATTTTACCTAGGATGGTTTGGTAAGGGTCAGACAAAAATTGATCAAATGCAAGACTATTTCATAGAACTTTACAAAATAATTATGGTTACTTGTAGTAAAGTAATATCACCATATCACCAAGAACGGAGATAATATGACAGTTTCAGGCAATAGTAACAAGATAGTCTTATTTAATAAGCTTTGGTCCTTCTACATATGCATAGTTAGGGAAAAATATGTTAAGGATCTATCATTCAGCTTTTAGCTTCAGCAACTTTGGAGATGGTGACATTTTCTGAGATCGAAAACAGGAGAAGAAATTTATGGGATAAATTTGTTTTGGATATATTAGATTTGAGTTGCCCTTAAGTTAGTAAAATGCAGGTAACTATAAATCTGTTAAAGCTGTGAAGAAAGGAAGAAAAAAAAGAAAGGAAAATAAATAAAATGCAGGTAACTCTTGGTATATACATTTTGAGATGGGGAAGAAGATCTCAGATGCAGATTCTTCTTTTGGGGAAGTCATCACAATACAGACGCAGATGATAATTGAAGACACAATGGTAAGAAATCTCTAAGAATGTATATGTATATAATTTCTCTCTAACCATACATATATAGACAGACCAAGTCCAGTTAAAACTTTCTTGTTAATAGTGGCTGAATCTGTCCTGTTTTCTCCATTCTTAGTGATACTACTTAAGTACCAACAACCATAATTCTTTGGTGAAGTTCTATGAAACAGCCTTATATTTGACTAAATTTTGTCTGGCTCTCATGGAACCATTCTCTAAATATTGCCAATGATTTTCTACTTAATTTAAATTTGATCATGTCATTCTTTTGCCCAAAAGTTTTCCATGCATTCCTTTGTCAAGAAAACTCTTATCAACTGTTTAAAGTATGCAATTTAACATTATTCTTTAGTTCACACCATGTACATTAGTTTTTTGAAGACTTTATACCAGAGAATCCTGGTTTAATTTCCCCAGTCACATTGCTTATCACCATGTGATAACTATTGTCTTTCTCCAGCAGATTATAAACAGTGAAGAAAGGAACTGTCTTTTTAACCTTTATAGGCAAGGCTGAGCATAGTGTTGCCTTCAACAAATACTCAATATTTACTGGGTTGAATTTACTCTCTTACAGCAGGCATAGTTAATAAGAATATATGATTTGAGTCCTATTTTTTTTTAAGATTTTATTTATTTATTTGACAGACAGAGATCACAAGTAGGCAAGAGAGGCAGGCAGGGAGAGAGAGGAGGAACAGGCTCTCCGCGGAGCAGAGAGCCCGATGTGGGGCTCGATCCCAGGACCCTGGGATCATGACCTGAGCCGAAGGCAGAGGCTTTAACCCACTGAGCCACCCAGGCGCCCCTTGAGTCCTATTTTTAATCAAGCAACACACTACATGCTATACAAATGTTGATTATTTAATGAAGTGTTAAATTGCTGCCCTCAGGCAGTTTATGGTCTAATATTGGCTCTGGAAGGTATAAAATCATGAAAAATAATGAACAATAAGCCATTTGCTTAATACCAAATACATAATACTGGGAATAATTTTTGTAAGAAGTCATTGGAGCACAGATTCTAATAATTCTATGTTTCTTAAAAAAAAATCTCCAATTAAGACCTTTCTTGGTTTGGACTTTTTTGGCTTTTTCACAATAAATGAGAATCAGATATCCATTTTGAAAAACAAGTAGGCATTTTAGGAATAAAGATGTTCATTTACATTGGTTATTCAATGCATGCTGAATTTCCCTTATGTGTTCTGCACTCTTACTTATTTTGGAAACATAAAGCCTCTAGTGTTGAATAGTTTACAATGCAATGAGGCAATGAGACAGATAAATGTATAGTAAAAAACAATATGGTGATTTTAATGATAGCTATATGCAGAGGGTAAGAGTAGGGATCAAAAGTAGCTTGAATATGCATGAATCTCTGATATATTGGGGGAATGAGTGGTATTATGATGACTTAGGGAAACTGAATAAAATGCCCAGGTTTTAACATTATAATACCACTTAAATTTAATGGGTATTTTCTCTTATCCTCAAGCATAAAAAATTTCTAATCAAAACAATATAAATTTATTTATTTATTTATATTTTATTTTATTTTTTTATTTGAAAGAGAGCATGAGAGGTGAGAAGGTCAGAGGGAGAAGCAGACTTGCGAGGGAGTTGGGAGCCCAATGTGGGACTCCATCCTGGGGCTCCAGGATCATGACCTGAGCTGAAGGCAGTTGCTTAGCCAACTGACCCACCCAGGTACCCTATAACTTTATTTTTGATAAAGCATAGTTATAATGAAAGTTGCTGTGAAAATAAAGGAATTGTTTTTTAATTATTTGTGAATAATTCCATTCATAAATATTTATGGTGTGGATTATTCCTTCAGCAAAGCTTTGCATTGCATGTGAATTTCCTTTTTCTTTCTTTTTCTTTTTTTTCCCAATCATTTTAGGCTATGAAGTGAACATATATTGACTAGAAATTAACGATCAAATGGGAAAACTAATAATTTTAGTGATTTAAAACTCTCTTAATAACTATGCTGAATTGGTGATATTTTCAGTTCATAAACACAGTGAAAGAAAAGCTTTTAATAATGAAATTTATGTGATTATAGAGACACATCTTATGAATTTTCTAATACTGTAAAATCACTTTTAAAAGCACAAATACATAAAGCCAACTAAAGAGGCAACTTTTTTTTCCCCCTTGTTGTTTTAGTGCTTTGAACTTAGAGCAATTAGTTTAAGTTAGGTTTCAGTCAATATTGAAGTTGCCATTTTATGTAAAACAATTCCAGATTTGTGCCAATTATCCCCCTTTGGGGCATAATTAAGAACAAAACCTTATTCAACTGTTAATGTCAATATTTAAAAAAAAAACAAAAAACAAAGAAGTAATATCATCTGCTAAAGAAAGCCATATCTCACAGTGGCTCATGTAGGCATGGGGAAAGTGTTTTCTTTCTTAACAACCTTGAAAACAGATGTGAATCAGTAATATTTCCCCAGGAAGCTAAACCAATCTGTAGGAACTTCACAAGATGCACTTTGCTGGCCAGCAGCCCTGCACATTTGAAATGTTGCTGAATGAGCTGGAGGTCATCCTGGTATCAGCACCCCAGTGGAGAAGGCTATGGCATACTGATATAGATTTTCCTGCCAAAACCAATTACTGTTTAACACCTCCCTTGACCCAGGACAGTTTCTTCTCTCCAAAGATTAAAAACTGGGATCAACTACACTGATTTCATAATATTAAATTCCAAAGAGTGACTCCAATAAGGGAACTATTGAAAGGTTTAGTTACTCCCATAAGAATCATCTGGTAGCAAGTTAATAAAGTAATTTAATAAAAAGATGTTCCCATCAAGGAACACCAGGATTAATTCAGACAGCTTTTTTGATATTTCATATAAAAAGTATATGGATATCTGTAACTCCATTTATATTTTGCAGTATTTTCATGTCAACAATTATTTTAAAGCAATTATACATCGAATCATGTCTATTTACATTTCGGTTAATTATATGCCTTTTCTGTATTTTTCACCAAAATGGTTTCCATGTGACAAACCTGAGTGCATCAGTTGCCTTTGTTGTTCTCCTCAGGCCTCATCAACTTGAGGCTATATCGTTCCACAAGAAAGTTTATTAATGTTTTGACTCTCCACCGTGTGACTTTAAAAATTGTCAATTTTTTTTTGTTTGTTTTCTTTCTCCCTCTAGTATCTTATATGTACGCCTGAAGAAATCTAAGAATTTCTTTCCTCTGCCATTTCCACTTGGTTATATAGGTCTGCACATAATGTTTCCCTGGAGCAAGGGTTTGTGCCATTTCTACCCCCACCCTTTTATTCAGTCTACTGATTGCTCTGCATGGCTGGGGAGCTCTGGCTATCCCACTGCCCTTAACACTGCCTCTCTGGGCCACACTGCAGCTGTGGACTCCCACAGCAGCATTGCCCAGCATGTTAACTTCATTCTTCTGAACAACTAGTCAAGGCTCTGCCTAAATCAAGTTATACGATATTTGTTCCAGAACTACTCATCCCTGCATTCCCATTGGAGCACTTACAGAAGTAAATGCGCACTCTGTATTTGGCTTTCTGACATCACTTGACTGGGCTTTTCTAGGTAGGCTCTGAATATTGCAATATGGCTGATTCTTAAATGGAAGATGTCACTTGACTACAAACTGCCACTAGGCATATTATTTATCACTGTATCTTCATGTCAGGAGTATACTCGTCTTCCTATAAATATTTCAGGAATTGAACTGAACTTCATCTGCAAAGACTTACTGTTCTTCTGAAAGTGGGGAAATAGTTTTCTGATTTTTATTGGATACTGTTTTATAAAGATATTAGAGTCAAAGTATTAGGGCCCAAACGGGTTAGGAGGACAGACCTCTCACTTTATACAGGGACAGTCTATCACCAGGTCGTACAATTTCCATCAAGGTAAATGGGTTAGTTTTTGTATTGCAATATATATTTTAAGTTAGTTTTATGGAAGGGAATAAATTATTATGAAAGGATTAACATATACTGGTGCAGGAAATATACAAGATAAATCTGAAGTGTCCCATAACACCAGAAAAGCAAGGAAGCCCTCAAAAATAAAACGAACATCCCAATTCACAATGATGACTGTATGTCAAGGGGAGATGGGAACCAACTGAAAGAGCCCCCGGTGGCCAATCCTGGAACAATTTGAGCAAGAAACAAAGTAGTATAGGATTATAACCCAAGGTATAAAAAAAAAACCAACACACTTATGAATCCATACTTATCAGTCCATACTGATATAATTAAATGTTTGAGTATATAAATAGGAGAAAAGACACAAATCTCTCATGTGGAAGAATTCCAAACAGCTTAGGTAGGTATGCTGTTCTCAGGGTAGTGGAAAGAGGCAGTGGTATTAATTTCCTACTCTTTGAAGTATGGACTGTGCAGAATGCTTTCTTTCCTAAGAGTTAAAGGGATGTGGTGGGAGGGGGAAGAAAATTTACATTGGAGAAATATATGCTCCTAGCATATTATGTGATGAAAATGGCAGTTTATTTCTGTGCTTTTCTCTAACCTCTGGGCTCTTGTCCATCAATTTGGGCAAGCCTTGGTAGTCTTCATGCATTCTTTGTAGTATGCTTACATCCAATCTCTTTAGTTCTTGCAAGTGTTTCCAAATATGGTTTATAACAGCTAGTTACTCAGATAATACCATTTTAAAACTGTTTAAATTATATAGATATTAATAAAATAAGATGTATTTAATATTTCATACTTAAACTAAGTGAAAATGAATATTCAAATTGGTAGCTATAAATAACTTTTGTCTATTTTAATTTCCTTATTCTCAAGCATCCTTATTTCATGTGACTTCCAGTCTATGCACAGAAGAAATCATTAACATAATATGGTTCTAAGTCATGAGAGTATATTTTTGAAAAAAAAATGTGTAGATTTCTTACCATAGTGTTTTAGTAGTAGTCTGCTGGTCTTAAAAATAATAGCTTAATGTAAGAATTATATGTATAAAAATTATAAGTATCCTTTAATATCTTCCCAATGGCAAATTTTTTCTTTGTTATGTGTTGAGTTAATAAGGATAAACTTCGCTTTCTAAAAGCATAGAAGAAGGCATGGTCCCTGAACACAGAAACTTTTTGAATGCAGGAGGAATTTCAAATTCATACTGAATGACTTTAAGTCTTTTTATTAATGATATTTGATGTATCATAAATGCCCAGTGCTGATTGGATGCTTTCTAACCAGCCTCTTACTTAATTTTTCTGTTTCACTTTATGCAGGTACATTTAATATTTTCTCCTGTGAATGAAAATCTCTTCTTTAAATGAATCTTGGGAGCCCATACTTACTTTGTTTTGCATGTTCAATGGCCATTACTAGAGCCCAAAGTTCCCTCTGTTTTCAAAACTCAGTCTGTGTCTGGCTGCTCCATGGAATGCTGAACACACTAAGAACTGGCAAAGGCTAAGACACTAATACTTAGCTACGTGGTGTTTACATAGGAGCCTTGTGTAATACTGGAAAGAAAGCTTCCAAAATAAAACCCTCAGAGGAGGGACTTTTTTATTCAGTATTCATATACATGACATCTGGGAACATATCATAGAGAATGCTAACATGGGAAACACTATTCATTTTCTCCACTATAAACCCAAGAGTGATTTGTCATAAAAAGTCACCTTCAGTCCTTGTGTGACTTCTGTGAAATGTGGGGCCAAGTAATTTTTACTAAATGAGCAATGGCCATAACTGGTAACAATTTCAACTTCAACTAGGAGTTTTTCATGCAATATTTTAACCTTTCCATAATCTAGGAAAAAAGTTTTTTTAAAAATATATATGGCACTTTAACAAAGATAATTGACTCAAACTAAGAAAGAGACATTGGATTGCATATTCCAGTTTTTAAATTGCTGATTTTTCATTAGTTTCTTTTTCATTACTTTTTCTATGGTAAAGAAAGACCAACCCAGTGTTTTCATCTGCTGAAGAGCAGAACCTCAGTGTATTCTAAAGATTACTCTTCACTAACTGAAGACGATGGTGGTTTGGAGTCATGATTCTATATGATTTTAATCATTTACCTAATTTTATTAAACCCAGACTCCACACTTGAAAATTAAGAAGAATAAGTTATACACGTCACAGGTTATTGGGAGAATTTGAGTAAGCAAAGTTTTCTAAGGTCTGTAAAATACTTAGTACAAATTTGTTTGTACCATTGTACTATTGTGGCTATTTTAGAGAGAATCTGGAAGGTATAAATAAAGTAACATCTGTGGAAATACTGTTCCTATTAATAATTTATAATTAATAGGTTAGTAATAGTAATAAAAGTTATGTAATTATTTCCATTGATAATTCAGATAAAGCAGGATCAAGCTCTGTTTACTCTCCACTGGAATGAGAACAACAGTAACAAAAACAAAGGCATAGCTAATAACAACAATAATAATTGCAGTGCACACTCAATAATGCTTACTCTTTACCTTTTCTAAACATTTTATATATGTTAACTAACTTTTCCAGAAAACCCTATGCATTAGTACTATTATAATTTACATATTTTTCAGAACAGGAAACAGAAGCACATATGTAGGTAATTTCTTGAAGGTCAACAAGTAAATGACAGAATAGATGCTCTGAACTATTGTGTACATTTTTGCTTCTGGAAGTCAACCATATCTAAGAATGTGTCATGAGAACATCAACATAACATTTTAGGAAAAAAATTCTCATATTAGAAAATAATTACCCAACAAAATACTATTGTGTAGTCAATATATTTTTTGAAAATTTTATTTATTTATTTATTTATTTATTTGAGAGAGAGAGAGAGAGAGACCATGGACACCAGCACACAGGCATGAAGGAATGGGGAGAGAGGGGCAGAGAGAGAGGAAAGGAGACTCCCAGATGAGCAGGGAGTTCCATGCCTGACTGGATCCCAAAACCCTGGGATCATGACCTGAGCTGAAGGCAGACACTTAAGTGACTGAGCCACCCAGGTACCCCTCAGTATCTTTATTTTCTAGGATTAGTTGTTTGATAAACCATTTTGCTGTGTAGTGCAGAATTGGCTTTTTTGTTGCTGTCCTTACAACTAAGAATCTCGTGCTTATGGTTAATTAATATGGCTTTACATATCATTTCCTGAATCCAAGTATTACAAAGGTGGTTTTTTTGAAAATGCTAATGGTCTTACTAATCAAAATTCAGTCCATCTTTAAATTTGTCTTTGAACCTGGGGCAATTTTTTCATTCTTCTATGCTTCATGAAACCATAATGATTAGTGATTAAGTTATGGTTTAAAGGTTGGGGTATTCTTTCAGGAAAAAAAAATTGTACATGATTTAAAAGATGAAGCTTACATACAAATTGCCTTATTATCACCATGTGTCTGCATAATATGTGCTGAACCACAATGATGTCCAACTTGCCTAATTATCTGTAAGACACTGAACAACTTGCTGTGAACAGCAGACAGTGTGCCTGCATTTCCCATAGCATCCAAACAATTACATGTGGAATTTAATCATGCAAAGTGCTTCTGAGTTAGGTAAAACACCAAACCATTGTTCTCTTACAATAAATCTCTATTCCTGGAGGTATTCCCCATTCACCATTCCACTCCTTTGAATGCTCTGCTGCACTGTCTGCTTTGCGTTGTTTTGTATTCTCAGCTGCTATTCAGTTCTTGGCTCTGACAGCTGGATTATGAGTGGTATTTGAGGTTAATTAAATCAGTGATGAATTTTAAATAGAGGTACAAAATTAGGGCAGCAAGACTTAGAAAAAAGTCAAATTTACTGAGAGTTGTCTAGGGGAACTCAAGTATGATGCCTCAGTTAGAGAAAAGAGCAGTGCCTTTTGAAACTGTCCAGTTTATTGGAACTAGACAATATTCTAGAACTAGATTGTCTACCTTAAATGGAGAATCTGTCACTCTGCTTACCATCACAGAAAACACGATACTGGGTTATTGTAACCATTTGGTCCACACAAAGTATTTATAAAATACTAATGTAATTTCTGAACTTTTTTTGTATGTTTTTGGCATTATTTTTGACAAGACTGAGGATACCACATGTGCAAGCATAATACAATTTTCTTCTGAAAGTCACACATCAAAATGAAAAGCACAAAGCTTTATTCATACAGTGCAGTGTTATTTTATTCATAAAGGAAGATAAAATGTTTAGAAGTGCTTTAAAATTATCTAGACTTTTCAGGGACGCCTGGGTGGCTCAGTTGGTTAAGCGGCTGCCTTCGGCTCAGGTCATGATCCCAGTGTCCTGGGATCGAGTCCCACATCAGGCTCCTTGCTCGGCAGGGAGCCTGCTTCTCCCTCTGCCTCTGCCTGCCACTCTGTCTGCCTGTGCTCGCTCTTCCTCTCTCCCTCTCTCTCTGACAAATAAATAAGTTAAAAAAAAATTTAAAATTATCTAGACTTTTCAAAAAGCACCATTTACTCAATCTGGTTTTTCAAGTAGAAAATCTTTAAGATATCGTCTTTTCCTTTTTGATCCTGCACAATCAATGCTGCTTTATAGCCTAAACTTTATTTTTAAATTTAGATTTCCTTTTAAATGTATTCTCAAATTTAAATGCTAAATTTAGATTTTACATTAACTTCATCAGTCCCATAAAATAAATGAAAATGCCAAATCTCTGCAATTATTGACATCTGCTGGGCATTGTAATGTTCTCTAATACAAGGTTTACTCATTATCAATTTTATCTACCCTTATTTGACAAAGAATAACATGTATATGACAATATTTTTAAGGAAAAATATTATTATTTTTTAAATATTTTATTTATTTATTTGACAGATAGAGATCACAAGTAGGCAGAGAGGCAGGCAGAGAGAGAGGAGGAAGCAGGCTCCCTGCTGAGCAGAGAGCCCGATGTGGGGCTCGATCCCAGGTCCTGGGATCATGACCTGAGCCGAAGGCAGAGGCTTTAACTCACTGAGCCACCCAGGCGCCCCAAGGAAAAATATTATTTATTTTAACCAATTTGCATTTAATAAATACAATTTAACAGATTTATTTTATACATTCCTATTATACATCCAGTTCTATGTTTGTGAAATTGGTGATTATTATAATTCAAGAGGGGAAATTCTTCTTTCAGTGGTGAGTGACTGACTAAAACTGTACTACACTCTCCCACAGTAAACACACAGAAAGATGGATGAGATATATAAAACCACACTATTCAGGAAAAGGACAAAAGGCAGAGCTGGACTGTGATCCCAACATAAACAGTAAAAAAATAGAATCACCCCTATGGCTGTCCTTTCTAAATCATGGTGCACAAAGATGAAGTTAAGCAGAGCAAAACGATTTTGTAGATTGAAGGGATGAGTTAGGAGTTCAGGGATGCTGAGTTAGGGAAAATCTGAGAAGGAGCACTGGAGTGGAGGAAGTTAGGCCAAGAAAGTCTCCAGGAAACCTGTAGTGTCCTCTGGAATCTGATATGTTACACAAGCATGGGGTGAAATTGCAGAGGGCAAGCAAAGAATGAAAGGTGATGAAGCAGGAAGTTTCCAAGGGCTCCTACATGGCTAGCAGACTCTCAAATTCTATCAAGCATAGAGAGTTCTCACTGAAAGCTTGTGACATTAAGAGAGACTCAAGCAGGGCCACCACCTTAACAATAGGGTTAATCTGGCTCTATGGTGAAAGCTCTATGAGATCTACATTAATAGTGTTTGCAAACCTCAAAAACCTGGCTAATTCATGAGGAACTTAAATTTCTACCCAAAACAAGTCCAATACTCTTTAAAGGAAGACAACAAAACCTACCACTCAATCAGATGACATTCACACTGTCCAGCATCCAATCAAAAACTACAAGAAATGGAAAAAAGGGTAAAATATGAATGATAACTGGGGGGAAATTGGGCAACGGAAAGGGATGCAGAAATTCCAGAAATTATAGAATTAGTAAGCATGACTTCAAATTGAATTCATAACAGACTTTTTACATCACTTTATTAAAAACAAACAAAAAAACAAACCAAGGGAAGGAGAAGAGAAGTTATAGGCTTCCAGTTAGGGAGTGAATCAATCAGAGGTATAGAAGGCATATATAAGAAATACAGTCAATGATATTATAATAGCTTTGTATGGTGACAGTTGTTACATCTGTGATGAGCAGAGTATAATGTGTGGAGAAGTTGAATCACGATGTTGTACACCTGAAAGTAATGTAACATTGTATGTTAACTATACTGCCTCCCAAATAATAAATAAATAAATAAATAAATAAATGGAAAGATACAGTTACCCAATGAAGCACTCCCAAACATTGAATTGCAGTATGTCTGCAATGGCAATGGCATTTAAATTGAAAAAGCTGTTGCTTGTTTCCATTCGTCCTTTAAATTTTAAAATATCTGACTTAATGTAAATCTTTATTAAGATTAGAATGCTGCCTTGTCTCACTGGACTGAGATGTGCTTGACTTTTTTTTTTTTTTAAGATTTTATTTATTTATTTGACAGACAGAGATCACAAGTAGGCAGAGAGGCAGGCAGACAGAGAGAGAGGGGGAAGCATGCTTCCTGCTGAGCAGAGAGCCCGATGTGGGGCTCGAACCCTGGACCCTGAGATCATGGCCTGAGCCGAAGGCAGAGGCTTTAACCCACTGAGCCACCCATGCACCCCTGTGCTTGACTTTTTATGGGTCTATCGTTCAAATAGCAATGATGCCATTTGGCTGACCACATAGTATAGATAATATTTTCCAAAATATTATGGAGTTATTTTTTAAAGATGCTAGAGATAAATAAAGATGCAGAAATAAATACCTTCTTTTTCATATCACAAAGTGAAGTTTATATTTCTGAGTGTGGAAAAGATTCATTTTTTACCTAAAGTTATGTGGTTTTATTAAATCAAACACCAAAGTCATTGACATAGTTAATTTAAAATTCTTGTATTATAATGAGTCCTACTTTTAAAAATTCATACTACTTTCATGATAAGCATACCACAAGTGAATAGGAAAGAAACCAAAGTACAAAATGGCTTCTGTAGCTCTGTGACTATTGTGTCTGGGTATCTATCCTCCATCTTCTCATCTCTATTCAAATAATTCAAAAATATACACTTCAGTTACCATGTAACATTATTAAAATATTATTTACTATGTTCTTTATGCTGTACTTTTCATCTCCTCGATTTATTTAACTTATAACTGGAAGTTTATGCCTCTTTTTTTTTTTAAAGATTTTATTTATTTATTTGTCAGAGAGAGAGAGAGAGA
>PISX010029190.1:0-20375 GCA_004024625.1 Mellivora capensis | reverse complement strand
CACCAACAGTGTAAGAGGGTTCCCCTTTCTCCACATCCTCTCCAACACACGTTGTTTCCTGTCTTGCTGATTTTGGCCATTCTAACTGGTGTGAGGTGGTATCTCAATGTGGTTTTAATTTGAATCTCCCTGATGGCTAGTGATGATGAACATTTTTTCATGTGTCTGATAGCCATTTGTATGTCTTCATTGGAGAAGTCTATTCATATCTTCATATCACACATTGGAGTGTCTATTCATATCTTCTGCCCATTTTTTGATGTGATTATCTGTTTTGCAAGTTGGATATTTTTCTTATTTGTCCTCATTTTATAGGCTTTTCATTCTTATGTATCACCATGCTAGAGTCTCATTACTACTTTTGACTTTATAATTTTAACTTCTTCTGCACAACTAGCCTAACTGATATTCCCTTCATCATAGGACATCTCATCACATAAATGTATAATTCTAGATATCACAGAAGGCATGAGCTCAAGAGGATCACAGAGAGAGAGGAGAATCAGTAGAAAAGAGTCCTGAGGCACTTCATCAGGGCAGTGCTGGGCCACAGAAGCCATGGGAAGAGACTGTTTAAAGAAGAAGGAATAATCGATGATGTTGGAGGTGGTTGAGATGTCAGGCATCGTAAGAACTGAAAAATGTCCTTTACATTCAGGAAGGGAGATCATCAATGAATTCTGTGAGAGCTCTTCTGATGAAGTGATCAGAAAGAAGTTAGACTGGGTAGGTGTTAGAGAGTTCGTGGGAGATGCAGAAATAGATAACTGTATATAGACAACTCTTTTGAGAATATTGTGAAGAATGAAACAATCAGGAACCTAAGGAAATGGAGCATAGAATGCAAACTTTGCATGGAAAATCTGGATTAGTGGAGGAAAGGGTCAAGAAAGACATGGATGTGCAGAGTTACAGACCCAGGTTGAATGATGAGTAGCCAACTGAATGAACAAATGAGTAAGGGAAGGGGCCATATGAAAAGTAGAAACTGAGAGGGCAAAATACGAAATTTTTCTACTGAACAATTATGTCTATAGATGAGTCTGGTGGCCTTTTTTTCTCTAAGGAAATCATATTCCCATAAATAAGAAAACATCATTATGAATGATCAAAGATAGAAAGGGGGAAATGAGAATTGTAACTAACACTTAAATTTACATATACACATATTTACATATATTTACTTACACTGTAGAAAGATTTATCGTTAAACGCCTATCAAAATGGAGCTGAAATACTGAAAAGATAAGTTTGTCTTCCAGCCAAATCAAAATTCATACTGAGATTTAAAAAAATCATTTTTTTCTTTGCATAAATGAGCATATCATTTCTAGTACCACAACTATCTACTATGTTCTGGTCTTACTTGTTTAAAGATTATAGAACACTAACATAATCAGTACTTTAATGCCCAGGAATGCTATATAACAGCTGAACTGAACAAAAATGGAAATCAGAAAATATCCAAGAAGGACATGGACCTTCTTCATTCTAATGAGCAGGCTATATGATGGCTATATAATATGTATCACTTCAATTTCACTACGTAACATACAGAATCACCAGGGAATAAAAGCATACTTTTTTTTTTTTGCTAACTGCTAAGGTAGTAATAAAGAACAATGATGAAGTAACAGGACAACAATGAACTCATTATTAATAATAACAGTGTGCCCATGATAAAAAAAATATATTTTATTTTTTAAAACATTTAAAAAAGATTTTATTTACTTATTTGTCAGAGAGAGAGAAAGAGCGAGCATGGGATGACACATTAGCAGGGGAAGTGGCAGGCAGAGGGAGAAGCAGGCTCCCCGCTAAGCAGGGAGCCTGACTTGGGACTTGATCTCAGAATCCTGGGATCATGACCTGAGCTGAAGGCAGATGCTTAACCAATTGAGCCACTCAGGCATCCCTAAAAACAGTATTTTTTAAAGATACATTTTTTTCTATTCTATTGCTAGCCTTTACTAAGTAAATGCAGCATAGTTCCATAATTCAATTTAATTCAGTTTGATTCAATTAATCCAGATCTATTCAACTAAATACACACACATACACACACACATTTAGGAAATCAAAGCCATACCAAAACTTGGGTTTTGAAAAGAATTGATTTTTTTCAGAGTACAAATATATCTGACTACATAATTATACATATATATGATGACATATATAAATATGTAGAAATAATATATATATGACCACATCATTAGAGTATGAAAACATGTTATTTCGAACTTAGAAATTTTGGCAAGAGCTTTTACAGCAGAAATGTCACAAGTAAAAACCATGTGCTAAATGCATGCTTGGGAATATTTTGGAGAAATTAAATACTTCCTTAATTGTACTTATCAGTTATACATTGATGCTTATCACTGTTAGCAACTTTAAGAAATAAAATCCCCAGGAGCGCCTAGGTGGCTCAGTGGGTTAAGCCCCTGCCTTCGGCTCAGGTCATGATCTCAGGGTCCTGGGATCGAGTCCTGCATCGGGCTCTATGCTCAGCAGGGAGCCTGCTTCCTCCTCTCTCTGCCTGCCTCCCTGCCTACTTGGGTTCTCTCTCTGTCAAATAAATAAGTAAAATCTTAAAAAAAAAAAAAAAAAAAAGGAAGAAAAAAAAAGAGAAAATCCCCAAATTTTTTCCCCAGAATTATACAAACTGAAATGGTATTCTGTTAGATATCTATTGTTAGATATCTGTTGCTATCTAAGAACACTGGGGAGTTGGGAAGAGAGAGTAATTTTGGGAGAGATAGGAATGGCATCTTGATGAGAGGGTTGGGGACATTAGGAAGACAGTAGTTGGTTAGTGAGAAACTTCTTGTGGTTGCGTGTTAGTTTGCTAGGGCTGCCCTTATAAAGTATCCCAAGTGGGATGACTTAAAATGAAATAAAAGTATTGCCTCACAATTCTGGAGGCCAAAAGTCCAAAGGTATTGGTAGGGTCATGGTCCTTCTGAAACATATAGAGAAGAATCTTTCCTTGCCTTTTTCCAGCTTCTGGAATCTTTAAAAATTCTTGGTGCTCCTTGGCTTATTGCTACATCACTCTAATCCCCACTTCTTTTGTCACACAGCATTCTCCCTGTGTGTCAGAATCTTCACATGGTGTTTTGCTCTTCTTAAAAGAACACTAGTCAAATTGGATTAGGGCCCACACTAACGACTCAGCTTAACTTAATTACATCTTTAAAGACTCTATTTCCAAATAAGGTCACATTCACAGGTGTCAGGGGTTAGGACTTTAATATCTCTTTCTGAGGGACACAATTCAACCCACGACAGCAGATATGACTTGGATACTTTTGTATGGGAAGTGGTATCTAATATTCTGTATTAGGCTCTCAGCAGAGCTCTTCTGTGTTGAATGTTACTCGTGCTGTTAACCCCAAATTTTCAATAAACTTCTACCGCTTCTGGACTGAGTAGCATTTTCACAAAATCAAGGTAAAAGACCTTTGTTCCATGCCTTTGCCAGTGTGGGACAGAGAGAAAACAGATTTGAGCACTAAACAATATAGAAAATAAGCTAAGTTTCTGTAATAAAGAAAACCCCAACACGGTGGCTTAAATAAAGCAGAAGTTCAATTCTCTCTCTCATCTTACAGTCCATGGGTAGGCCACCAGACCACATCAGTCAGGCAATTCTGCATCAGTCTATCAAGGGACCCAAGTTAGTGAGCACTTCTGGGTCTATTCCATTGTTACCATTCTGCAGTCCGCAGAAAGTAAGAAAGAGAATATAAAGGCAACAGCTTCCTTTTGAAGAACAGGATTCATAAGTTGCAAATATTGCTTCCTCTTACATATCTCTGGCCAGAACTTAGTCAAATGGTCACATCTGAGTGCAGAAGAGTCTGGAAAATAATCTTTACCTAACCAATGGTGTGCCTTGCTGAAAAATGTTATTGGGGGATTCAACTTCAAATAATGAGAGAAAAATGGATACTGGGGGGATAATTAGCAGTCTCTACTAAGGCAAATAGTAACATGAGTGAGATTGGGAGTTCATTGAGAATAAGAAATTGTAGTTAGAGGTAACCACATTAAGCCCCCAGGAATTCTTAGAGACCCCAGGACTTCCAAAAGATAGCAAAGCAGTTGAAAGTGCATGGTTGTGAGGTAAATGTGGTGTTTGGCAGAGGGCCTAACCAATATATACATATTTTTATTTTCAAAGTACATGGTGACCACAGCTAATAACTAAATTTTATATAATAAAGCTGGGAGCGTTGTGTTGGAATTTCAGCATTAAAAAATTTATCTATCTATTAAGATTTTTATTTATTTATTTGAGAGAAAGAGAAGGGGGGGCGAAAGAGAAAGAGAAAGAGAGAGAGTGAAAGGGAGAAGCAGAGCTCAATCCCAGGACTTCGAGATCATGACCTGAGCTGAAGGCAGACGCTTAGCTAACTGAGCAACCCAGGAGCCCCTCAGTCTTAAAAAAATTTTTTTAAAAGGAGGAACTATAGTGAACTACATTAAAGAACTGTTGCAAATCTGTAAAGAAATGTTGATCTGTAATCAATTAACACATATTTATTGTAAACAAGCAACTAAAAAATTTTAGAGAGAACTCACGGGAAACATAAGCAGTAAAAAGAGCCTAAGAAAATCACCTTTATTTTGAGATTTAAAACAAATCATTAAATTTATAATGCTGACACATACATATATTATATGTATTATATATTATATACACATATATATGTCTTATGATGGTATATAACTGACTCTTGAACAATATGGGGGTTGAGGATGTTAACACCCTTACTCCGGTGCAGTTGAAAATCTGTGTCTAATTTTTGACTCTCCAAAAACTTAACTACTAATAGCCTACTGCTGACCAAAATACTTACTGATAACATAACAGTCGATTAACACATATTTTGTATGTTATATAATACACATAGTCTTATATATTTATGATTTTTCTTTTTAATATATAATATGTAATAAATAATATAAAATACATATGAGTCTTACAAAAAAGTAAGCTAGAAAAAAGAAAATGTCATTAAGAAAATCATAAGGAAGAGAAAATACATTTATAGTGTTGGGTCCCCCAATAATGGGTCCATGGTCAAAGGAGGGAGACTGATACAAAGCAAAGGTCAAGCAAAGCTTTATTTTGCTCCAAGCATCGAGAATCAAACTGACCAGCCAGGGATGTCTCTTGCAAAGAGGCGACCCCTCTCTTCTTTACAGACTAGCTTTTAAAGGCAAAGGCCATGTGGTTGGGCCTGGCCACGGACAGGTGGCCAATGAGATTGTAACACAGAAGAAGCTGCACATCCCTGCTAGGTCACACATACGTGACCAATTGAATTACAATTTACCCTATAGTAGATATTTGAACTAGCCTATCACCTTGGTCACAATTGGTGCCCAAAAGGCGGGGCCCACACTCCTTGGTAGGGGAGACAGTATGCATGCTTTACTGATTGGATGTCTCCACCTGACCTGACTCATCCCTGCATTCGGGCTGTTATTTCCACCTGACCTGACCCACCCTTGTATTTGGGCTTTGTTACCTGGGACTGGTTTCCCTGACTCGCTTTTAAGTAAGTTTCCCTGGGGGGGCAGGGTCAAATTAAGTTTTACTGCATAAACAACAAAATGGCTGTTCAACCTGGGTGGGGACGCTCTGGCAAATAGGCCCTTACATTAGTACTTACAGGTACAACTGTACCGCTTTTCTAAAAATACTACACAGAAGTGAATTCAATTCAAACCCATATTATTCAAGCTACTGTTACTATGTATTGTAACGTTACTACGTATACTTTATAAAGTTTTGGTAGCAATCTATAAGGAGAAGACCAAAATATTCTGAGTAAAAATTTAACATATTGCTTCCTAAACCACTTTGAAAATAGACATTCATTTAGATGCATAAATAATCTAACACTTGTTCTAAAATCAGTTCACAAAAAGCTACCACAAATAACACTCAATGGTAAAACATCCAAAACTCTTCCCTCAGCTTGAGAATAGCCAAAGATAATCACTATTACATTGTGTTGGAATTTTCGGCCAGTGCAATTAGGCAAACAAATACACAAAAACTCCTCCACCCACACACAAAACTAACAGAAAAGATAACTAAGAATTAGGACTGTAAGCTTGTCTTTTTTTTTTTTTCTGACAGACACCATAATTGTGTATTTAAAAAGTTCAGAAGAATTTATATGTACACTACTAGAATTTAGCAATGTCCAAAAAAGGCCACTATAAAAAAAAATTTATTTTTATACACCAATAACAAATAAAAAATAAAATTTAAAAATATACTGTATTTATGAATAGCATCAAAAAGCATCAATTATCTAATAAACTGAAGAAAGATATTCAAGACTTCTATACCAAAAGCAGCATTATTGAAGTTATTAAAGAGAAATGAAATAAAAAGATATATCATGTTCATGGATTGGATGACAAAATTATTTAGATATCAATCCTTCTCAAACTCTTCAATTGTTCTTTAGGTTCATAGCGATCTCAACTAAAATCTCAGTAAGTCCTTTATGGAAAATGACAGTCTCTAACATTTATATGGAAATGGAAAGGCAAAGGAGAGTTAAGTCAATTTGGATTAAAAAAACAAAGCAGGAGGATTTACCCTAGCAGATATCAAGACTTATTGAAGGCTAATTAAGACAACTGGTATTGACTCAAGTACAATTAAGTAGAACAGTTTAGCAGGAGAGACCTATCTTCTTCTCCCAAAAAGCAATCCATACATACACAGATGCCAGATTTATGTGACACTGTAATACAGTGGAAGGTCTTTTCAGTAGGTGGGGCTGGGTCAATTGAGAATCGCTTGAAAAAAATCTTGACCTCACACTATACACAAAAATCGATTCCAAAGGAATTACAGATTTAAATTTAAAAGGTAAAAAGAATAAGAATTTAGAAAATCATGGGAGAACATTTTTGTGATCTTGGAGTAGGCTAAAATTTCTCAAAACACAAATGCACTAATTCTAAAAAAAAAAAAAAAACTACATTAACAAATAACTCTATTAACATTATGAATTTTATGTTATTAAAAGACACCTTAGTGGAGTGAGAAAGAAAGCCTCACATTAGGATATAGCATTTCCACTCATATACCTGAAAAAGATATCTAGAATTATATAAAGGATACCAATTAATTAAAAAGAACTAAACATCTCAGGGGCACCTGGGTGGCTTAATCAGTTAAGCATCCAATTCTTGAGTTTGGCTCAGGTCATGATCTCAGGGTGGTGAGATCAAGACCTGAGTTGGACTCAGTGCTGGGCATGGATCCTACATGAGATTTTCTCTTCTTCTTCTGCTCCTCCCCCCTCTAAAAAAAACCCAAAAAACAAAACTAAACATCTCAAAAAAATGGGCAAAATTCTTGAAAGCATATCACAAAGAGAATATCAAAATAGTCAATAAACATATGAAATAGTAACAACACATAAAATAGCAATAAATGTATGAAAAAGTGATGAAACTTGAGGGAAACAAAAACACAATGCTAGCACTACACACATGAATTACAAAGAAGGAAAAGAGTGATAAATCTAAGTGCTGACAAAAATGTAGCACAATCCAAACTTGCGAATACAGCTTGGGGGTATAAGTTGTACAACTACTTCAAAAACCCTTTGGCAGTATTTATTAAGCTTAAAATACATATACCCTATGACTAAGAAATTTCACTTCTAGATATATATCCCACTAAAATAGGTACATATTTTCACCAAGAGACATGTACAAGGTTGTTGATGGCAGCAATAACTGGAATTTGTCAAATGCCAGTCGAGAGTGGAAAAGTTGGGTAAATTGTGGGATATTCCCCTCAGTAGACTCTTACACAGTGTTGAGAATTAATGAACAGAAACTATAGGCAACAGGGATGAATCTCACAAACATGGTGAGAAATAACAACAACAGAAATCCAGACACAGAGAGTACATAATATGTGGTTTTATTTATTTAGTGTCCAAAATCAGGCAAAATTAATCTATGATGTATGTTAGGAACTCAAGAGAGTGGTTACCCTTGGTTGAGTAAAGAGATGGGAGGGAGTATGAAGAGCGTTTCCAGTGATGCTGGTAATACTCTGTGTCTTGATTTGATAGGTGGTTACATGGATGTATTTAATATGTTAGAATTCAGAGCACTGTACATTTATGATTTGTGTACTTTTCTACATATAGGTTATACTTCAATACAATTAAAAACATTAATTCTATTACTTTATGGTTATATATCATAGAAAATAATTAGAAGGCACAATTTCAGCTCTTAAAGAACTTCATAAATCCAAGTGAAGAAAATGAAATTTATGCCATGATGTGATTTGGTGGACACGGAAGCAATAATTACAAGAAAAATAATATGCCACAACTTAAATGAGGAGGATAAATTTAAGTGAAAGGATTCCAAGGATAAGTCTTTTCATTAATTTTGTTTTGTTTTGGGTACTGTATTTGGAAAAGACATGCTATATTATATTTTCTTAAATGTATATATCTTCCAATTTAATAAAGAATGTGATTTTTGCAAATTAAAACTTAAAAGACTCTAAGGAGATAGAACAGGCTGTAGGAAATTCTGAAGCAATTTCAATCAGCAGAAAATAACAGTTTAACAAGAAGAACATTTGCCAACTAAGTGAAGGGTTCATAAAGAAGAAAATATGTCCATGACTCCATAGCTCTTCTATAGCTATTGATCTTCTAGGTGTGGGTAAAAGTTGTCCTCCCTTAATGAGTTTCCAGTCTACTATTTTCCCCATTCTTTTCTTTCCTTGGCCCATGCAAGTAGACCTGTATACGTGGAATTCACAGAAAAAAATTTTTGCAACCCCGAATACTGATCAATTATTATAACTGCCATGGCTTCAACAGAAACCTACAGGAAAATGATCTCAAAATGCAAATAACATCTTTTTCAACAACAAATTCTAGCACTTCTGAGTGACCTGACATTTTAACTGCACAGTACAATTAGGGCTACAAAATGTAGACACCAACCATAGCTTTATGATATAGTCTAACTTCAAGGCAGTTGTTTGCAACTCTTGGTCTCTTTTATGGGAGATCTATTTCTCAAAACAGAAATCGAGTCTCTTCTGGGAAGATCTGAACTTTTGAAATTCTCTTCTTATACTATCCCTGTAAAAATCACCTTTGTGGGGTCTGAGGCTATAATGATTCTCTTAACATGTCTCATTCAGGCCACTTGAGAAAATTCAAATGAGTTGAGAAGAACCATAAAATAGTTTCTCAGGAGTAAGATTACATGTTTATTTTGTACATGTGCCCAATGGCTTTGCAATGAATGCATTTTTATAATTCAAATAGATTTCCAGAGAACTGCCCATTCTTTTTCTATGCTAACGGCCAGAGGCTATTGAGAAGGGAGCAATTTTAGAAAATCCTGAATAAAAACAAAGGAAAATAAGCATTCCTGCCAATTTGTGAATTGGCCAAACTTTCCAATTGCCTTTTTTATTCTTTGATTCTTTTTTTTTTTTTTTTTAGTTTATTTGATTTTTCTAGTTTGTTGATAAGTAAGAACAGCAATGACCTTTAGTTTACTTTCTCTGGTATAGCCAAGTTTTAACTGGCAAGACTTACTGAATTCAGGTGCCACTATTACTTAAGTCATATTTTGAAAAAAAAATAAGACAAAAAATACGGCATTTGTGGAGACAGAAACTTCTTTAAAAATGCAGTGGAAGAACATTATTTCGGGGTGTGGTTCTTTCCTTTCCTGCTGTCTCAGGCACTCAATCTTATTTTCAAGTGCTGTACATTCTTAGTGAAGAGCAAAAAAACAGCATTTGTACTGTTTAAGTTTGAAAAGAATACACTGAAAGGCAAAGAGCAAACTTAATATTCTATTTTTCTTCTGTATTTTTGAGGAATTTCTTCAAATTGAGAATCAGTTTTGAAGAGAAAAAATCTCTTCAGTTCCATGGCCATTATTAGCTCATAATGTGGGATTCCTATTTAGGAATCAAGTTTTGCTTGCTTCAAATAGGCTTGCTCCTTTGTATTTCCAGAGTGCATTATACATGTATGTAGACACAGTCAAAGACAATGACTTGTGTTTTCACTGTTTCTTGGTTTCTAACCTTTGTACATAATATAATTACATTATCATGTCTTGGAGAGTGTGAAGACAGGGTTAGTGGGTTTTTGTTTTTTTTTTTAAAGATTTATTTATTTATTTTAGAGAGAGAGAGAGAGCGAGTGTGTGAGTGGGGGGAGGGACAGAAGGGGAGAATCTCAAGCAGACTCCCCGCTGAGCACGGGGCTGGGGTGGGGGTGGGGGCCCTGAGATCACAACCTGAGCCAAAATCAAGAGTCAGATGCTCAACTCTCTGAGCTACCCAAGCACCATGACAGGCTTAGCTGAATGACCATCTCTAGCCCTTATTCACACCTCCACTTTCAATTTCCCTCTCCTATGAATTCTCCAAGATAACTTAATTCCTGCACCTTTTTTTTTTTAACCACACTTATTTGAGTTTCTTCTGTTGTTATCTTCCAAAAACTTCAGTATTTTAAAATTTTAAATCATTATTGTTTTTTCTCTGTTCCTTAATATTTTGTTCTGTTCATAATATTTTGTCTGTTCATAAATATTTTAATACATATGTGTATGTATGTATCTCATTATTAAACCATTTAATGCTAAGTGAAAAAAATGATATTTTTTCCATATCTTATGTTCTTTTCTGTGACAAGAACCAAAGTCAAGTTTGTAATGGCAACTGCAATTGCATTTCGTTGCTAGGGAATTGCTAAAGGAAATCAGCAGTCAAGAACTCAGGCAAAACTTCACTATTGGATAGATCATTAGACCCAGATGCTTGGGAGCTGTTGGGAAGGGTAAAAACTCTTCAAGATTATTCTGCAGAAAGATCCATTGCTTCTGAAAGTGAATGTCAAGTGAACCTTCATCAATTCTTAAGAGCAGAATTCTATATGGTTTTTCAATCTTGCCTTTTCCCTCTTGCTGCATGCCTATACCTGAAGGGTAATTTTTGAGAAAACACACAACAAACCAAAGTAGTCACAGACTTTAAAGAAGTATATCTGAGAGACCTGAGATCTTTTTATCATTATGGAAACTTAGAATGAGAGAAGTGAAATGTGTTGCTCAAGGAAAGTAATGGGTGAAACAGGAACTGAAACATACAGCTTGACGAGTCCACTAGGTTTTTCACTGTTCCGCTACATGGCTACAATCAGATACCCATGATCACACTTACTGCCAGTGTCTGTGATTTTCATTTCATGGTGCGGGGCCGGGGGGGTGGGGGGAGCAAAGATGTTTCCTTAACAAAAATGTTGAGACAGCCTCGAGTTGGCTTCTGCTATCATTTCAAGCTGGCTGTAAGGAGGAAGTGACATGCCGGCATAGAGGAGTGAGTGGCAGTTAACAATTCTCAGAGGCTACTCAAAGACCAAGTTCAAATGGATTAGAAAGGGGACTTAAGGACTGCAGTTTTGATATCTTGGGTAACCTTTGGTGAGAATGGGCAAAGAACTAGATAAGGTAGGAATGGAGTTAAGAGCAGTTTCTTTCCAGGCAGGATGGTGGCAGTTACGTGGGAATTTTATGCCAAATTTAACCACAATTTTGTCTCAAGCCTCAACTCTACCGATTGTGTATGACCTCCATGTTCCTCCTATAACCTTGGTTCCAGGTAGACTGACTGGCCATCCCCGGATGCACTATGCTTTTATTAATTTGTATTTTAAGGTTTCCATATCATTCTACACAGGCAGCCCTTGATTTTTATCATTCCATTACGCATGAGTTCAGTTACCATGGTTCAATTAAATAATACCAGCTCCTCACCAACACAATTCAACTTTCACTTACCAGACTCCATAAACCATGCGTAATTGTATAAAGCACAAACTTTGCTGCTAGCTCTTTAGTGCATCATGATCAGTGACCAATCATGTTTCTTCTTTTAAAATTTATTGGTATGAACCATTGAATTCTACTCCAGAAACCAATACTACACTGTATGTTAAGTACCTAAAATTTAAATTAAAAATATATACATAAAAAGTTTCACATATGTAAAATAAAAAAAAAATTTGTTGGTGATTGGTCATTGCACATCAGTTATTCAGTTTATGTACATACTGCAAAGCATAGAGTTGCATTGCCTCCTTGTCTCCCAGGGATAAACCCACATGATATTTTACAAAATGGATCATTGACAGAGGGAATTGGCTATCAGTGGCAAAAGTATAACAAAGAAATGAAATGTGATAATGCTAAAAGAGAAATTGGAATTGAACACAAATGTAATTATGGGAGAAATAGCCTACTAAGGGAACGTTGGCTACTGCCACTGGCTGGGACATTCTTGATGGGCTGCCAGAGGAATTTTGTGGAGGTGAGCTTATCGACATGAATGAGTAAAGCAGTTGCAATGAAAGGATAGAGATGTCCCAGAAGAAGTGACAATGGCACAAAAACAAAAACACAAAACCAAAACCCCAAAATCTTCACAAGAAAGGAAGTCTTGAAGGAATTTCATGACACAGAAAGCACAGGGATAGTGTTAGAAGCTGATATCACACTTAGAAGGGAATATGGCAACTGACCAAGGCATAAAAAAGATGCTTGCTCCACACTGATGGAAAGAAGAAAAGCACTATTAAAATGACTTTGACAGTTTTTGTTTTTACACTGAGATGAAACACTTTAATTCTCAAAGTTTCTAATATTTAAAATTACAGTGTACTAAATATTGATTTCACTAATTTTCATTTACCTATATGTTTAGTAAGATAGCTTTAATGTTTGGGAAAAAAAATTAAAGGTCACAGAATAAGCACAATTTTTCTTATTGGTTATTAATATTGCCTTGCACAATTTTAGCTTGTACATTTTTAAGGTTCCATATGACTATGCAAAGCAAGAACTGCCCGTAGATAGCATTTTGTATCCACCTCCATCATAACACCTGTCATGTTGAATTGTCATTATTTATATGTGTCTTTCACATGAGACCATTGAGCTTTTGTGGAATAGGAACTGGATCTTCTGTATATTCCCCCCATGGCTATCTGGCACATAGCAGATCCTCAACAGTTTTGTTGATTGAATAAAAGAAATATCTTCCACTTAATCTCAGAACTTTTACATAGAAAGCATATTGAACAACTTGTAATTTCCACATTTGCATGTTCTTGTACCTAAGATAATTAAAGAACATAAGGACTAGGTGATGACTGAGAATTTTTACCTTTCTAAGACCCAAGATATTGGAACTCTGTCCATCAAAAAAATAATTGTTGACAAATACTCCTTTATAGTCGATTCCTATCACAGTTTAAATCAAGAATGTCTTGGTAACAATTTTTAGGAAAAAACTCTTTTGACTTCGGGCCAAATATAAGGGAAATATACCCTTATTTGTCTAACTGATTAATGCATTAAAATAAGCACTCTCAGAGACCTAAAGTATTTCTAAAATACACTAGATATGAAGTAGGTCTTTTTCTTAATTATTATTATTTAGTCAATTTTGCTAGAAAGTTGTGATTATAGTGGATCCAGGAGGCTATGCCAACTTGCCTGAAATTAACTTTTGATAAAAATGGTAAAAAATGTTAATATCTTGTTATCTACAAAGTATATTCATTTTCTTCCTATCTTTTAACATGAGGTCAACTGTTAAAAGTCATTAGGGAACATAGATTAATTGAGAATAAAGGAGATTTTCCCATTTGGGGGTTGCTCTATATTTATTGGGCAGTGTTTCTTGAACTAGGATATATTGAAGATCCTTGCAGTACTTACATACAGTCTTACCACGTGTAACTAGCTCAAGTCACAGGTGATTAACAACATGAATTCAATCAGGCCAAACTGCTCTATATCCTGTTTAACAAGATGAGTCCCTTGATCACATCAAAGCCATTTCAAATTGCTATAAAACTTTCTAAGACTTATTTTCAAATTCCATATCCATCTTGTGGACTAGTTTGTGGTCTGTACTTCAGGTGGCCCACTTATAGTCCAGACTATGCTCCATAAATTCGGCATATTAAACTTTTTGACCACTAGACTTTCAGCCATTCATTCTCATGATTGCATCTTTCCCCATGTTATGCACAAAGCAGATGTTCAAGAAATTTTACTAGATTAAAAAAAAAAGCTACAAAACTAGTAAATGATGAAGAAACCATAGACTAAAAAAGGAGTAGCTATGTAGGGAATAGGAGCTCAAAAGTGACAAGTGAGAAGACTTGATGTAAAGCTAGGAGTAGGTCAAGCCCTTACCTAATTGTTGCTGGTGAAGGAATTGGGCATTGGGGTAGATTTTCAAGTCACCACTCTATTCAAAACATGTCAAGTCAAATATACAATTTGTGATCCAACTATAATGGGAGGATGGATACTCTATGATTTCTGGAACTCTTTCCTTCAACATTACATTAACTGACCAACTGAACATTTGTAAACCACAAGGATTCTTCTGACTCTGCTTCATGTTGTGTAGTTTCTAGATCTCAGAGCATTAAAATGGCATTGTAAGTTGTGTTGTGTCCTCACAACTGTTACTGTTGTGTTGTGTCCCCTACAACTGTTACTGTTGTAACAAATACAAAATAAAAGCAAAACTTACTAAAGTAGTTGTTAACAGCTTTCATGCTCAGAGATAAAGATACTGGAAAACTAACTTAGAATAGATGGTTTTCTAAAAGCTTCTTCTCTTTTTTGGCATACCCTATAGTACAAGTTTTTTCCACAGGCAATTTAGAAAAACAGGAAACAAATATTTATTTTGTAAAGGAAATATTTCCTTTAAGGGGTAAGATTATAAATACTGAAATAAAAAGCAAGTACTCAAAGTATGTACTCAAAAGTATGTATTATATATATCTTAATTAACATATTTTTTACATTTAATAAAATATATATTACATATTATAAGCATAACAGAATATATATCTTTATATTTATATATATATAAATAAAATTAAAATATTTCATGTATATTATACATACATAAACACACAGAGAAGAGTGAAGGTGGATTAAATTAAAGTGGGTAAGGAAGTAAATATCTTAATCAGCCTTTAGTAATTTGCACACACAACTAGGATGATGAATTATAGGATAATGTACCAAGAAAACATAAAATGTTTAATGGCCCTGGTACTCAGTTCATGGCTGTAAAAACCTACTTTGAGTCATGTTTAATTGAAACATATGCTCTCCAACAGTTTGCAAATTTGTTTTGAAAGTTAACCTGCCTCATTTTTTACCTAAAGTAAAAATAGACTGAGATAAGCAAAGCATGTATACAGAGATTTTAAGTAATAAAATCTTCTAATAGCTGAATGTAAGTAGTCAAAAACTTGATTTTCTTAAGAATTCTTGTGATGGTTTTTCATTAAAATAACTCTTTGTTGGTAATATCCCTGCCAAAACCCTCATTTCAGTGTTCAAGTCAAATTTATGTTACTCCCACTAGTCTCCCATCCCTTCCAAAGGCAGTTCAGGCCATCATTGATGAAAGGGTTACATCATGGTGACATCATTCCTGGTGTTCCTGCTCCAAAAGAACATGAATCAAGTTATAATTGGGGACTAGAGAGGTGATGAAAACAGTTTTATCCTTCCATAGGAATAAATTCTGATAGTGTAGGCCATCCAATTGTTTTCAGCTTTGGCAGCAAGTTTGAAATTAGGATACTGTAGTATTTGATCATTTTTGACAAAATGGAAAGATTCGATGTGGAGGTGAAGATAGGAAAGAAATTCTACCAGATAATTATAAAATCTTGAGCACAACATCCTTCATTTTGTATGTTAGAGTGCCCTGGAAAAGTTAAATGGAAATGGAAAGTAGCTGCAATTCTACTTTAAGGGAAACAGGGGATTTTGATCTTTAAGGAACTCTTGCTTTAAAAGAATTCTGTAAACCAAATAACAATGCCCTAGTCCATCTATTTCATACTATACTTTAGACTAATTTATATTATATTATAGACTAATGGTAGCATTTCTTAGATGTGATTGGGGAAATTTCGATTATATGTTCAATGAATAAATATTAGGTGCTGACAAACAAAAATAAGAAAAAAGTCTATAATCAAAATGCTTAACAAGTAACCTGGTATAAACACGAATTTTCTTTTTCATGAAAAGTGAAGAAATTATTTACTTTTTGGTTTCTTCATTCAACTACAGCAAAAATAATTTGATTGGTAGTTGCAGCCACTTGATAATTTTTCAAAGTCTTCATTCCTTTGAAAAATAATTAAGAATTTATAGGGTAATTTAAAATTATTGTTTATACATTTTTAGAATTTGATACAGTGTAAAGCTTTAGGAGCTATCAGCTAATGTTTCTTTTCCAGTATCATCGGATTATGTATAACAATTTTGATTAAATCTGATTTTGCACAAGTATTTAGTGGCCATATAATGAGGAGCTATTAATTCTTTTAAACCCATAACTGCTATTTTAGAATAGTGTAATAATATCTCTTTGAAGCACAAAGATAATTGAATCCAGTCATAATATGTCAATAAATGTGTAGAGCATGCACAACGCCTAAATAGTAGGATCCCATATTTTGAGAATTACGAATAATGGGGCTAAGATTGGAGATTTCTGTACCTAATTAATCACCCAGTTTAGCAGAGAAATATTAATCTTAGACTAAATCAGGACCACCAGTTACAATGAGAAAATGGACTGAGGGGATTCTAAAAGAGATGAAGTATATCATAAGAATTAGAGAATAATTTTCAAATCTCAAAGTGGAAACAGTTCCAGGGGCATTATTTTCAACATTAATGCCATAAGTTCCTTTACAACATCCTGCCAACTTATCCAGCCTCTACTCAACATTGCTCATGAAAAGGAACACAGTATCGCCTAAAGACAGACAATTTCAAGGCCACTGAGTGATTAGCTTTTCTTATTGATTTGAAATCTATCTTTCTAAGCTTCTCCCCAGTGGGTCAGCACAGCCATGCAATAGAACATTCTCTAAACTCCACCACCCACCCTCAGCTCCATCCTTTTCCCTCCCTCTTTCTGAAGTTTGAAAAAAGAAATAGGGGTGCTTGGCTGACTCAGGGAGCATGTGGCTCTCCATCTCAGGGTCAGGAGTTCAAGCCCCATGTTGAGTGTAGAGATTACTTAAAAATAAAATGTTTTTACAAAAAGGAACAAAAGTTATCCTGGAAGAACTTTGTTTAGGCTAGTAGAATACACATTAATTTAAGAAAAGATGCCTACATACTTTTTTCCAGGAGGAGTTCAGCTATCGAAGATTTTTTGTGTATATGAATAAAAAATCTAGTTGATAAGACTGACTTGCAAGAGCGAGCACAGCATAATGGTTACGTGTCAACAGTCTGAGCAGAAGGCTTGGTTTCAAATTCTGATTTTGCCATTTACTAGTCACTGACCTTGGGCAAGTTACTTAATTTCCCAGTGCTTGGTGTCCTTGCTGCTATTGAGAATTAAATTAATGTAAAGCCTTTGTAAGAGTGTCACAAAGCAAGCACTTGATAATTGTGAACTATCAGTGTTGCAGGGCACATGCAGTGAAAAGAGAGAAAAGAGGAAAATTAAGGAAAGAGAAAGGAGAGTTAGCATGGTAGAGTGAAGACCACTATTCTGCAGACTATGGGCCTCATGCTCTAACCTAGCATCATTTCTAGAATTCTTCATACAAAGAAGGGCTTAGCCAGGAGGAATATGAGTAAGTGTGGTTTGAACTAAAGAGTCCAGGGGGCTGTATGTGATGCCAGTCAATGTTCAATGCTCTTTTGAATAACATCAAGTGTGTTTTATTTCATTGGCTTTTATTTCATTAAGATTTTTATTTTTGTAAGGGCGCCTGGGTGGCTCAGTGGGTTAAGCCTCTGCATTCAGCTCGCGTCATGATCTCAGGGTCTTGGGATCGAGCCCCGCATCGGGCTCTCTGCTCTGCAGGGAGCCTGCTTCCCCCCTTTCTCTGCCTGCCTCTCTGCCTACTTGTGCTCTCTCTCTCTCTCTGTCAAATAAATAAATAAAATTAAAAAAAAAAGATTTTTATTTTTGTGTTAATTTTTGTTTAAATAATGTCTTATCATAATTCCATATTCTAAAGGCATAAATGGACAGGAAAAAATCTGTCCATTGTCTTCTCTAACCATCCAGTTTCCCACTCTGGTAGCCACCAATTTCATGAGATTTTCAAATGAGAAGCTGTCATTAGACCCCCAATAGATACTGGTGGATCTTTAACTCCACCGTTCTGATTTTGGAATTTCAGTACAGCAAAGAGGCCGTTTTGTGATATGCTTTCCAAACATGTCTATGTTACCTGTTATCTTCAATTCTTAACAGTGGGATAGTTATTCCCAGTGAATAAATTTTGAAAATTGGAGAAATCTTTCAAGGATGCTGCTTTGTGGAGTTAACTTGTCAAGATTTTATGTATTTCATGCAGACTTATATATTATCTACACCATAACAGAAAATCTTTTATGAAGAAAAACCATGTATGTTATATTTCATGTAGCCTTTGATCTATGAATTTGTCTTAGCCTTGTGTTTCATCAAAGAGAGAAAAAAAAAAACACATCCCGATACAGTTTTATCTATCCAACTTAGCTTCTTTAACAAAGTCTGAGGAGACCAAATCATATTATGTTGGTCTGATTTGACTTTTCCAGGCAGTATATAGAAAGGTAAAAGGTCTCTGATTCTATCAAATATGCCCTGAAAAATAAATCTTGTGATTTGTTCATCTTCTCTCTATCTATCAAAATGAAACTAATAAGCAGTCCCAGATGTAGCAGTAGAAAAATGAAAAAAAAAAGTTTTTCCTCCCACACCAACCCAATAAAGACTAATATTTACCAGAAAGAGTGCTGATTGTCAGTCTCCTCTCACACCTAAGTCCACCAGCTTAAAGAAGAATTAACACAGGTGAAGGAGCAGATGCACTAAACTCTTCCATTAGCCCAGATTTGCTGGTAAAAATATTGGATTGAACCTAAGGTTAAAATGCGGATACACGCTGGACTGGTGAATAGTGGCATGCAGCTATGAATTATTCTTTTCGTATTACTTTTTGGGAAAACAATTACTCTGTAAGCTTTGGTTTTATAATCATACATGTTGTTGGCTTATAGTGGAAATAGCTCAGGAATGAGCTGTGTATGCAAAGTCATACATTTTTACACATATAGGCATATAGAACAATTAATATGATGGCATGAGGGCAATCTGACATCACTTTGAATGGATGTTTGTGTGTGTCACACTTAGGTGACTAAATTGGGCTAGTTTCATCAGCTTCCTCTCCTTCATGACATCATTTTGATGTGAATGGCCAAGATGACTGTCAGTTTCCCAGAGATTATTACTTCCAAATGAAGGTGGAAGTGTTTATTAGTTAGGACATTTATCCTGCTATATTTCTATAATGGATTGGTAGGGGCCAGTGTCAGGGGAGGTCTCTGCTCCATATAGTCACTCAGGGATCCAGCATCTTGTGGTTGTACCAATGGAACACATAGCACCTTTAGTCATCACAGCAGGAGAAAGGAATGTATGGGTAAAAAAAAAAAAAAAGAAAAAAGAATGCATGACTAATTCACACTTGTTCTTGTCACACATTTACCAGATTCTGTCTTCTAGTCACTAAATATAGTTGACTCCCCATCTCACATATGGAACACACTCATCTCTTCCTCAAGACCTTCTCCTGTGGAGCATAAGGAATAACACAGAGGACATCAGGAGATGGAGAGGAGAACTGAGTTGGAGGAAATCAGAGGGGAAGACAAAACATGAGAGACTATGGACTCCGAGAAACAAACTGAGGGTTTTGGAGGGGAGGAGGTGGGGGGTTGGGTGAGTCTGGTGGTGGGTAAGGAGGGCACATATTTCATGGAGCACTGAGTGTGGTACATAAACAATGAATTTTGGAACACTGAAAAAAAAAAAAAAAAGACCTTCTTCAGGAGACCTCTGTCTCTTCCTTTTTGACAATTCAAGCCCAGTTAGTCATAGCACTGAACTCAAACCCTCAGATATCTGGGTGATTCATAACAGTCAATACATCAGATGTGATGTGAATGTGGTTTGTCTTAGTCTGGAGCTTTTGAAATAATAATAAAAGTTATCTTCTCCTAGAGGAGAACATAGGCAGTAACCTCTTTGATATCAGCCACAGCAACTTCTTTCAAGATATGTCACCAAAGGCAAAGGAAACAAAAGCAAAAATGAACTTTTGGGACTTCATCAAGATCAAAAGCTTCTGCACAGCAAAGGAGACAGTCAACAAAACAAAGAGGCAACCCACGGAATGGGAGAAGATATTTGCAAA